>VZSV01000203.1:609071-635280 GCA_013398735.1 Nothocercus julius | reverse complement strand
AGGAGTCGGCGCGCGCCGCTCGCGTGAAGCGCTTCGCGGCGGAACGGCCGTTGGCGACCGTTAACCATCGTCCCCCACCCCCGGGTAACGGCCGCAGGCGCCGGGGGGAGGGAGCGCAGTCCGGGAGCGCGCAGCGCGTGCGGGCGGGCGGGACGGAGCAGCCCGGGCGCTGGAAGCGCTGCCGCGATTGCCGAGTTCATACCTGTTATTACCAACTCGGAGAGCAGGTTTCTCTTTCCTTTTTTTTTTATTTTTTTTTTTTTTTATTTTTATTTTGGTGGTAAGTTCATGGATGTCTAATTGTCCTGAGCAGTTTCACCCTTTCGGCACCGTCCTGAGTTGTGAGACATCGCACACCGGCGCCAGGAGCTCGGCTGTCGCTCGTGAGTTGTTGCTGCTGCTGACTGTTTGGCTCTGTTGTTTTTGTTTAAAGGGAGGATAGTCTGTGCACGCTGCCAATAAAATTACAAAAACTCCGTTTATTTAATTGCTCTCCAGGAGTGTGTAGTTTTTTTTTGTTTGTTTGGGGTTTTTTTGTATTTTTGTATTTTGTATTGCTTAACCAGCGTTGTGTGTTGTTGCATCACTGGGAGCATGTTGGCTTTTTTTTCCCTTTTTGAGTACTCAGCACGCAAATCCTGATAATTTGGTGCATGCTCTATGTGTACTTGGGAGCTCTGCTTTGAAGCTGAGCATCTCTCTCGGTTTGCTTCTTTATAAACTGTCTGAAAAGGTTTAAAATGGTGAAAATCCTATTGCTGCTTCACTCTTAGTGCTTTGGTGGTGTCGTTAGCTGTTTTGGGTGTGCTCAGCTTTCCTCTTGCTTGTTAGGAGACCTTGTAAGTTGGTAGATCCAGAGAGGCATGCATGCTTCTGGATTTCTCCAGGTTTCATTGTTTGTTTGCTTGTTGTTACTGTAACTAGTGTGATGGAGGATTGTGAAGAAAGCTGAGGGGTGACAGTTGTTTTTCTGGGGAGGACTTTTTGTTTGTTTTTTTTTTTTGGTAAAGGAAGAAGGTGGGTGCATACGAATGAGCACAGCATTTGGAAATTGTGTAATTATTGCATACCTATGTTTAGTGTTCTCCAGTCTGGAAACTTCTGATCCAGCATCCTGCTGTGGCTGTGAAGGTTAATATGACCCTTAATTTTTTTTTTTTTCTTTCCCCTTTCCCCCCCCCCCCCCCGCAAAAGAACCCCTCTTTTTAAAACAAGTGCTGCTCCAGGGGGATATGTGAAAGACATTACAGAATCACAGAAGGGTTGAGGTTGGAAGGGACCTCTAGAGATCATCTAGTCCAACCCCCCTGCTCAAGCAGGGACACCTGGAGCACTGGGCACAGGGTCCCATCCAGGTGGGTGCTGAAGATCTCTAGAGGAGACTCCATTCCTTGATAATAGTTTTCCGCAACTGTATCATTCCAGTTGTCATACTGTTCTGCAGGAACATGGGCTTCCCTTGATCTGCTTGGCTCTTTCTCCATCCCAGATATTTCCTCCCAGGTGACTTGCTGCTCACATCTCTGTGGAGGTGAAGAACAACAACTCGCACTATTTTGTGGTCTCCTCTTCCTACCCTGAGCTGATTTGCACACATCCCCTGCCCAGATAGGGGGAAATTTCGAGAAAACAGCTTGCTGGTCTTGACAGGGTGATTTAAAACACCAAAGATGGACTTAAGACTTGTCGTTTTAATTCCAGCTTTGCGGGGTTTTTTGCTTAGGATTTGCTTGTTTGCGCTGTACTCTGACACCTCTCTGGTTCTGTTACATTAATGTTGTCTGCTCTGTAGGGAAATTAAGAGGATTGCACGAACACTACTTAAAATGACTTTTTTTAGTGACCTCTAAATGAGCCTATAACAAAAAGTTTGCATCGCTTCTGTAAGTGGTATCCTGGAATGTTTTGGTTGTGTTTCTCAGTGTTTTGCTATACCATTATCATGTAACTGTTAGCTTTCCTATGCAATCTTCCTTGTGGGGAACAAATGGCAATGAACCATCTCCTTGAAGGAAAGACCATCTCCTTGAAGGAAAGAATTTTATGGAATTCTTGTAAAACTTTTTTCTTAACTTCAATTCAGAAATACGGCAAGGCTGTTGCTGTGTACTGTTTGGGTGAGCTTAGTACAGAACTTTCTGTTAAGAAATCTTTTATTCTTGTCTCCAGTGTTTTTCAAAACGTGGTATTTCAAAGTGGATTCTTGAAAATCTGACGTTTTGGCCATGTGTATCACATGTGAACACAGCTCTGTTATATGTCTGTGTTAGGCAGGTGAGTCGATAGTGTCTGTGCACAGGGTGGAGGAAATCCTGGTGTGTGAGACCCTCCAAAATCCCCCTGCCCTGGGCTCTTGTGTGAGCAGCACCTGGCTGGACACGCTGGTCCTGCAGCTGAAGAACCTGCCTCTTTCTTCTCTTGCTACCATAGGAGAGGCTCTTCTGGGTAGGTTTCCTCTTTTGTTTGAGCAAAATAAAGTGGCTTTTAAAGATCATGACAAAGGTCCTTCTGTGCAAGGAAGCACTTAGGCTCAGCCAGGTAGGTGGATCAGAAAAGCCGATCTGCTGCATCTCTCTCGCTACCCTTGCTTACCTTGCTGCCTAGGAGAGGAAGCAGATGCAGTATCACTAAACTGAAGGAAAGGAGTTATAAAACTAGCAACATCTGTCACTTCCCTCTACTTCTGGTGGCAGAAGTATTGTTGTGCGTTAAAGCAAATCTGCTTCTTGTCAGGATCTTCCTTCCCTTCTCTGGCACTTTGAATTTTTTGCTCTTTAACCTGGCCAATGCAAAACTTGAGGTGGATAATACTGGTGTTGCTGTCCTGTTGGTTTAGTCGTGGAAAAAGCGTCTTTGGTTGAAAATTAGTAGGCTGAGGATTATCTCACTTCCCAGGCTCCAAAGCAAAGTTTGAGCTCCCAAGCCTGTCAGAATTGCTTGTTACTAGACGATAATGGATTTTTTTTCCCTAACAAAGAATGTTTGTTTTGTTTGCTTGGTGGTGGGTTGTTTTTAAAACCCCCAAACTGTTGCAACACAAAATACAAATGAATAACTTGTCTCTTCACCAAGCAAAAAGTCTTCAGCACTGTTTCAAACGGACTTTAGCAACGTAGGTCTTGACCTATTGCCTGTGCAGGGAGAGAGAGAGAACCAGTGTGTGCAGAATAAGGAAACAAAAGCAGACGTTTTGCTTCGCTAGCATCCTTGGGTGGCTGACTCAGAGGCTTGATATGCTGGCAGTAATTCTCAGTTATATCCATTTCTGCTTAGCTGCACTTTCTCGGTTACTGAAATTTGTAGATCCTAATTCTGACTCTGTTTTGAGTTACACTTAATGTTTTCTAGAAACTAGTTTCGTCTCTCACTTGGAACTGTTGCTGTTCACAGCCTGATCTACCCTAGTAGAGTTGCCTTCAAATCACAGCTTCTGTTTTTGTTGTTATCTTTGCATTTAGCAGGAGTGGCAATTTGCTTCTCCCAGGTAGCGATGGGTGAAAAAAACATGTGTTTCCAAAGCTCTACTTAAAGCCAACAAGGGATCGCAGACTGTCTCATTGTGACTTTAACTGTTGCCAACTCAGCTGCTGTTAACAGTAGAGTATTAGTGGATGGTCGTGGAGTTCCTGAGGTTGACATTGATGTGATCCAGAACGCTTCCTCCCGCAGAGGACGGAGAAAGTGGTGTCTGCTCATTGCAAGCTGCTACAAGAGCCCTAACTTCCATGTGTCATGTTTAGTTATATTTAAAGTCCTTTAAGACATATGGTGCAAAGAAGAGCTTGGGAGCTCACAGAACTGATTTGCTGAGCGAGGTGCTGTTTCTGTTGGCTCCTCTAACAACTTCCCAATGTGCAAAACTTTGGTCTTGCCGCGCTGTATGGTAGCTGCACGCACCAGGTATTCCGTTTTGGGGGGAAAAGCACTACTACAGAAGGTTTTAAGCCAAATTGCTAATAACTCTTCAGGGTTTTTCCACCTTTGGCATTGCTGAGCTTTACAGAGTTGCTGTGTCAGCCGAAAATGTCTGTTGTTGGTGGGCTGGGGTTTTTGTCATGTGGATGTTTGCTTTTTGTGCGCGAGTGCTCGAGACTTCAGGCAATTTGGGAATCCACCCCAGAGATGGCAAAACCCTCACTTGCCTTGGCCGTGGGAACTGTGCTGAGAGTGAGTCATGGCTGTGCCCTACCCGGCCTGGGAGCTGTGTGTTTGGCCTTCAGTCAATGGTCTCTCCTGGAGTCTGCTTGCTCTTCAGTTATCCAAACTCTTTTCTTACTGATATTTTAAACATGTGACCAGAGGGGGGGAAAAAAAAAATGACTTTTTTTTTTTTTTGTGATCAGCTAACTAACTTTTGCGTTTGGGTAATGTTAGTGGCTTCCAGGGATACTTCTGGAAGGTGGAAAAGGCTTTTTTTTTTTTTCCTAAGGAAATTAGTTTTATGGAATTTACTCAAAAAATGAATAGTGTTAGGGACTGTATAAAGTGCAAATATTTGCAGGTCTTGTGTGCTCTGCAGCAAAGGATAGTTTCTGTTGCATAACTTCTGCCTAAAGAATGTTGACTCTTAAGTAAATCTATACTATTTCTAAAGCATTCTATATGCCATCCCATAAAGCAATCTATGTGCTATTTTATGCTGGTTTTATAAAGAGCAATTTCTCTTCCCTAACTGAAAACTAGATGTGTAAAGTAAACCTGATGAGAAGAGAGATTTCCTTTTGGTGCTCTGGACTCATATATGTGTGTGTGTGTGTGTGTGTGTGTGTGTGTGTATATATATATATATATATATATACGCACATATAAAAATACATATAATATAATATATATAAAATATATACTTATTCTTTCATTTTATTTATATAGTTTTTTTTTTTTTCCCTGATATTTAATGTAAGGTTATAATCCAGCCCTTCTAGGGAGGCACGCAAGTAGAATGAGATTTGTTACTGGGGATAAAGTGATTATAAGAGTGGTGGCCCCTCAGAGTGCAGCAGATACCCTTGGCTGCTCCTGTGAAAAGGAATGTGTTAATCCTTGGATTATGGCTTCAGTTTAATTTTGGTAGCAGAGACCGGAGGCCGCGCTCAGCGTGCAGACTGTGACAACTGTTGGTTTGGAATAAGCTTTGGCCGTGCGGAGGTGGCAAGGCACTCACGCTCTACCCCTTTACTGCACTGCAAAAGAAATCAGCATTGCTCTAGCAGCTGCCTGTGTGAGGAATTCCCTTTCTCCTTCCTTGGGCTCATGTATCCGGATGTTCCTCCAGGGAGGAGCTGGGGCACCAAGCAGGAATTCTGTAACCTGTCTGTATCTGCGACTCTGTATCTCAGACTGACCGAGCACTTCATAAAACAGGCTGCCCGGCACAAAGTCTGTGCCAGTTACCAGAGCTGATGGCAAAATCCGCAGGAGTGGCTGCCAGCGGCTGCTGGGCACCGGGAAGGCCGGCAATCCGGTAAGGTGGAAGCCTAGAGGATCTTACAGGGAATCCCTGAACTAATGAAAGGATTTGTATGGAAGAAAATGTTGTTGATAATGTTTTGGAGAGGGGATAAGTAGGGATAAGGGAGTTCTTCATTTGGAGATGGAAAAGATGTGAGGAAGCCAGTCATTTAAAACATTGGCAGTATCTCAGTATTTGGAGCTCTTTACAGCTAAAAGCATCTGTTCTGCAAGTTATTTCAGCCATGAAAAGCAAGCTCTTACTGAAAATTGCAATTAAAGAGTTTTAATTTCACTTGAATTTGGAGAGGAAGAATCATCTCATCTTTCCAAAAATGCAAAGCTGATGAGCAACAGAATAAGAGCGGTCTATACAGTAATTTTTAATGAATGGAAAATGTACATGTGATGTATAGATTGTAATTTGCAACTTAAGCAGTATTGAATTCTTGGTCACAAAACCAAAGTGAAATGAAATCCATATTATTGATACCTGCTGAAATAGATGAGCTCTCATACTTGCTTCATTATTTTTTAACAATTATTTCAAATGGGCTAAAGTATGATGTTGTAGGACCAGAAGAAAGATTATACTATGACAAATCAGATTCAAAATATATTTTCAAATTAATTTGATACCACTATATAAATGGGAAATTACTAAAACAATAAGCTTCATAGATGTTGGCTGCCATGAGGCTTTTTGAAGCATCATTTTCTTACTCTTATTATCTACTGAGTTGTGATTTGCCATTTGAGTACTTTCTATAAAGCTTTCTATGGAGTAACTACATAACCAAATTCTTAACTTTAAAGTGCAACATTTGATCTTGGAGGAGGAAGCCCTGCTCTCATACCAGCCAAAATGCATATTTTTCTAGATGAAGCTGAATTGACTAGAAGAACCTACCAGCTTTTCAGCACTGCTTAAAAGGATCAAAACCTCAAAACCTTCTTGTTGGAAGGTAGAACACAGTATGTACTTTGTGCTGGGAATGCCTTATTGTATGACTTAGTTATGCAAGGTTTTAGTTTTCCCTGGTGTGCTGATCTGAGAGCAGGATTTTTTCCTGTTTTGTAATTTATTCAAACTTTTTTTTTTCAGTACGTTGGCTAATATTTCTGAAGAGGTTCAGAACACTGTTTAAGATGTGCTTTTATAACTAATGGAATAATAAGTATTTCTGTTACTCTCAGATTTTTTTTTTTTTTTTTTTTAAGAACCTTCTTTGGGAGCCAGATTTTACCAAAAAAAGAAATATGTAAAGAAGGAAGTTGGGATCAAATTCCTTAATTTTGTTTTGCATATCTGCTTTGGATTTTCTGAATATTAGGATGGATGAGAACTTCTAAGTTAACATAGGTTGATTGTTCTTTGCCATTATTTAAATTAAGGTTTACTTCAATTTTAATTGTAGTTGACTTTAATCTTGGATGGTGTTTGTAGTTTTTGATGACTAAACTTTAATGAAATTTTACCTTGAGGTAAAATTGGAAGTTTTCTTAGCACAAATTGTTTTTCTTCATTGCTTAAAGGCCTCACCGAAGTATCAGAGAACCTCACCATTTTTTCTTCTTTGCTTTTGCGTTCGGAAGCTGTGAAACCTCACTTAAAGATGGTCTCTTTTTTTTTTCAGTTTGTAGAGTCTTGTATAAATGACGTCTAAGCTAGATCAAAAAACTGATGTTTGCTATTGGTGGAATTGTTTCAGTTGTTGTAACGTACCTGAAAACTTTAAATTTAAATAGCAATGATAATTGCAAGTCCTGTTATGTATTGTGCTGCTCCTCCTGCAGGTAAACTAAAGAACTTCTTATTGTGGAAGATTTGTGTTTAGACATTGCATTTAGTAGCTGTAGTCAGGTATTTCTGTTGCTGATTAATCATAGTAGTGTCAACAAACTTTTAAACTTCTTTTTCTTTTCCTCACCAGACCTTGATATATTTTGGATTAGCACCCCATGGCATGTGAACTAGAAGATAATCTGAAATAAAAGGTCTCTTATTTCCAAGTGACAGCCTTTACCAAAATGGTTGGAAAACTGAAGCAGAACTTGCTATTAGCATGTCTAGTGATCAGCTCCGTGACGGTGTTTTACCTGGGCCAGCACGCCATGGAGTGTCACCACCGGATAGAGGAACGGAGCCAGCCTCTGAGAGTGGAAAGTGTGAGAAGCACAGTCAGAACTGGTTCTAATGGAAGTGCAAATAAAACTTTTGCTTACAACAAAGACATGCCTTTAATATTTATTGGAGGAGTACCTCGCAGTGGCACTACTTTAATGCGTGCCATGCTCGACGCACATCCGGATATTCGGTGTGGAGAGGAGACAAGGGTGATCCCACGAATTCTGGCGGTTAAGCAGATGTGGGCTAGATCAAGCAAAGAGAAAATCCGACTGGATGAAGCTGGAGTCACGGATGAGGTTCTGGACTCGGCCATGCAAGCGTTTTTATTGGAAATCATTGTGAAACATGGGGAGCCTGCACCATATTTGTGTAACAAAGATCCTTTTGCTCTAAAATCCTTAACTTACCTTGCCAGAATTTTCCCCAACGCCAAATTTCTTCTAATGGTACGGGATGGTCGTGCATCCGTACATTCCATGATATCCAGAAAGGTCACCATAGCTGGGTTTGACCTTAACAGCTACAGGGATTGCTTGACCAAGTGGAATCGTGCCATAGAAACAATGTATAACCAGTGTATGGAAGTTGGTTTTGAAAGGTGTATGCTGGTACATTATGAACAACTTGTACTGCATCCTGAGAGGTGGATGAGGACTCTCTTAAAGTTTCTCCACATCCCGTGGAACCAAGCAGTGCTGCACCATGAAGAAATGATTGGAAAAGCAGGAGGTGTTTCCCTTTCGAAGTGAGTATGAGCCTTCCTCTCTTATGTTGTGTTGTACTAAAAGGTAAAACAGTAAACTTTGCATCTGGAACAGTAGTTGGAACTTTGTTTCAGTTTTAAGCACCTAAATGTGCTGATTTCTGATGAAGACTATACAGAAAATAAGAATGCAAATAGTTAGCTGTAAACCAATTTTGAGTTGTGCTCTCAAAATACTTGTCCCAGTAACAAATATTTAGGTAACATATTAAATAGTTTCTAATTAATGGTCAGTCTCATTTGAATTTGGAGTTCTAATATCCGCCGTTCTTCAGGTGCGGCTTTGGTTTTGCCTGTGCCCCAAAATAAAGCTGTCTTATCTAATATGGCATTATTTGTTTTAGCAAGATCTCTTGTCTGATTTGGGGAACTTAATGTTTCTTGTTAGTGCAAGAATAGCCCTCAAGTTATATTTGCCAAGAGTGTAATCTTCCAGGAAACTTGAGAAATGTGTTCCAGCAAAATAGAAAGCAGAATTGGAAAGCTTTTCTGTTGGTAATAGCCTCTTTAAAAGGATAAGCATTTCAAATAAACGTTTTTGTAGGCAAATCTAGTTGTTTTGTAATGCTGCCTGTGCACCTGACCAACCTACTTTCAGAACCCCAAATTTAACTCTGCTTACAAAACCTAGGTAAGTATTGTGAAAGAGGAAGAAAAAAAGCTAGTTTATTCTCTAATCAAACCACTAGCTGTTTTGGTTCGTTTACAACTATTTTCAGCTGGATTTCTGAGATAAGAGAGTTCACTTGTTTTTGCAGTGAGGGAATAGGTGAATGTTTGAATGGCTGCTCTTCCTTATTTACTGTGACAAATGCATCTGCCAGACTGTTTAAGTTTCTAAAATAGTTATTTAAAAGCCGTGTCCTAACAGCAAGGCATGCCCAGTTAAGTTTCTTTGTTTCTATCTTCTGAATGTCCATTGGTGACCAAGTGCTTTGGAAGAACACAGGCAACTTGCCCAGCAATGTGGGCTGGGTAGAGGCGTTTCTAGTTGTTGAATACAGAATGGCTTTACTCCTTAAACTACAGTTCAGAGAGATAGAAATTGAAGATGCTGTTTACTTGACTTCTAGGGAAGTGACCGTTCTGGTTATGTGAAGTTCTTCAGTGAATTAGTGGTTGCCAAATTCTATTAAGTGTCCTGTAAAAATAACTATGTAGAATGCAGTTTCTAGTAAAATATTACTACCTTACAGCTTCCAAATTAGTATTTGTAAAGCTTAATGGACCTCTAGATAATAAAACTCAGTAGCCTTACAGAACTTGCACAGTTTCTAGTGGTATTTCTTGCTAAAACTAGTGGAATGGGATGCGAGGAGTTGAGAGTACTTCATGTCTCAAAATATTAAGACCATATAGTGTTGCTTCATCATCATTCTTGAATCAAAATTCGGAATTTAAGCCTGAAACAAGAATGAAAATGTTCCTGTTTTGTGGCCCTCCAATCTGTCTGTAGATTTTTATTATTATTATTTTACTCTTCATGGTTACGTGATGGACAAAACTGACGTTGATTTAGATGCTTTCAGCACTAGTGGGAAAAGTAGTTTATTAATGTTTTATCTGTAGTGTTTTTATCTAATCAAATACCCTTGAAATTAGTGGCCAGATTTGTTTTTACTGTTGCAAGAGACCTTTATAATTTGATAATGATTTCAGTGACTCAGACTTTAGAGATCTGTTGGGCGGGAAAAAAAGAACAATAAATTGGAAATTCTCAAACTTGGATGTCTGTTTAACGTAGTCATAGGATGCTAATGGAGATTGTGCAGGGGGAGCTTGAGATTCCCCAGTCTGATTTCCTTGTGCCAGTTACAACCTGTCTGTGTCTGGGTCTTGTCCTTATTGCAGGAAACCTTGTGTACAAAGAGCCCAGAAAACTTATTTAAAAAGGTGCCTGATAGTTGGTTAACCCTGAACCTTACAGAGGCTGTGCTGCCCACAGCTTAGCAGACTTGGCAACTGAACAAAAACCACCATGGGGTAGATCTAGTTCTCCTTTTGTCAGGCTGCCCTAGGTTTCTTCTGAGCTGCAGATGAATGCTTCGTGGCCTCTGGTCTTCTTGACTGTTAAGATTCAGGATCAGGTTTTAGCCAACCAAAAAAGATGTCAACATGTAGACCCAGTGTCTGTTGCATGGTAAGGAGAGCACGGTCTGGATGAAACTAGTTCTGCAGTTGTCTGCAAAGTATTAGTAGGGGAATAAACTTCTGAAGTCAAATAGCAAATGAATTACTTGTGTAATCTGCAAAGTCTGCAATATGGTGCAAAAGTTTAGAAGAATGAGCAGAGAAACCTGCCTCAGTCATCTTCCAGCCTGCTTCTAAGACTGAGGATTTGCTCAGGTTGGGTCCAACGTGAGATGCTTGGAGGCATTTTAACTGTAGGAGGATTCTGGAACAAAAATTTGGCAAGCTGGTTGCCTTGAAACATTTAAACCTTTTGAGGAAGGAACCCCAGTATCCCTAAAAGACTTTAGACAATTTGTGCATGTTATTGACAGGTAATAGAAAGTGAATATTTAAAAGCATTTTTAAACTAGTCTGAAATCAAGAAAATCTGTCCAGTATAAGAGGTATAAGATCTCTGTATAAGATGGTATGCAGCTCTAGGTCAGTGTAAGAAGCTTTATTTTTGGTTGTACGTGGAGTTAAACTTGCAGGTTACTTGGAGAGAAAAAAAACAGTTGCTAAGTAGCATCCTGAGGAATTCTGTGAGCTATTTAACTTCATTTTCTGTCTTTTTCTAAACTCAAACTCTTATGCCATAGTCTGTAAATGCAGTATTAGACACTAGACAGTTTGCATTTAGTGTCCTGACTTGCTGTTCCACTGGCTGCTTGATATGAGGAAGTCGTTGGCTGCCTTTATGCTTTTCTTCGGCATTTTATTTATTTCTTTATTTTGTTTTTCCTCCTCTGTTGCTGAGACAGCCCTATGCTCATAGTTCTACTTTACTTAATATCCCCCCCCCCTTTTTTTTTTTTCTTTATCCATCTTGAAAAACACTGCAAGGGTTTTGAGGATGTTCACCACAAAACTCGTAGTTAGCGCGAAACCTTCTGTGGTTTGAAGTAATTGCCAGCGTGGCTGTTCAAGGAATGTATTATGGCTGGATGACATGCTATAACTAGTATTGTTAGTATAGCTCTGGCATTTGCCTCCTAACTGAAAACAGCTGTGGTGACCACAAATGCAAAGAAATATCAACCCTTTTATAGCAATTTTTATTAGACTTATTATGAAAATAGCTGTCTAGGCAAAATCACTTCAATATACTATTTTTAATACATACTTTTCTTTCATTTTATCCTGGTACAGATGTAAAAGCATTTGGGGTTAGTCCTGTGTTCCCTGCTACCAGCTGCTTTTAAAGCTGGAATTAGTACAGCAGTTTTGCAGAGGAACCTGAAAGCAGGTCCAGGCAGCTTTAGTCTGTACACACGCAAACAGCCAAATTTATTAGAAGTTAGTTTGTTTTCTTGCCAGTTTTTTATCTCCTTTTTTTGCCATCTTCTCGCTCTCAGGCCCACGCTCCTCAGATACTCCTTGTGCTTAAGAATCTTATTTAGACCTTGTGCTTTATTTTTTTTTTTTTCTTTCTTCCCATTTTAAGTGAAAGGACAGTAAAGGATTTAAAAGGAAGACCAAATGTTCCATATTACATATTTAAATCAGTGCCTGAGAGCAGCTAAATGTAGTTCCCTGTTAATCTCTTGCTAGGTATTAATTTACCAGGAAGTGTTTTATGCTGAGCTTACACTTACCAAAGCCTAAAATGACAGTGGGGCAGGACATGTGCATTTCTTTAAAAGGTGCAGGGATTTTACTTCACAAGGCATATGCATTTGTACTATTTCAGTACAAGAAGAGGGGAATGTGAGATCTCAAGGTTAACTAAGAAGCAAGTGTTGATTGGAGTGCAAAATGTAGTCTCTCTTTTTCCCTCCACAGAGTTGAAAGATCTACTGACCAAGTCATCAAGCCAGTCAATGTGGAAGCGCTGTCCAAGTGGGTTGGCAAGATACCCGCTGATGTTCTGCAAGATATGCCAGTGATTGCACCCATGTTAGCAAAGCTGGGCTATGATCCGTATGCCAATCCACCCAATTATGGGAAGCCGGATCAAAAAGTTCTGGAAAACACAAGGAGGGTAAGGCATTTTTGTGTGTCTTACATTTAATTGTTGGTCAACTGAAAGTGAGATGTAGAGCTGAAGGTTCTAGGATTTTAGGTCTATTTCTAATACCTTTTAATACTTAGCAATACCTTTTGTCTGGCCCTGCAAGGTCCCATAGGGCCTTGAGCACTGGAGGGTCCAGCTCCTGCTTTTTGCTCTTGTTGCTTCATCTTCCTTCCCCCTCACCCCAGGCCTGAGCTGTTCTCTTTGATGTTGAACTTAATCTCTTAAGAATTGTCCAGTGACTGGGGAGCCTGGGCAGGAAATACACCAGCGGACTGGTCAGCAAACTTGATTCATGGGCTCAGCTTTTTAACCAAATGGTTGGCAGAAGCTCTGTCACAAAATTATACTTAAAATACTTGGGAGAATTTGAGAAGTAAGCAATGGAAAATGGTTCAAGTTGATCAAAATGTCAGACTTCCCAGTTCTTTGCTGTCCTCTTTTTTTTTTTTTTTTTTTTTTTTTCTTAAATAAAGAAAGCCTGGTGCTGATTAACCTAAACATGAGGATTTCAGTCTGTCTAACTTGAATGTTGTTGGAATTTGAATAGTTAGGCTATACAACTGTTTATCCCTGGAGGTATCCATTGAAAAGCTTAGTACAATTGTTTGCAATAAGAGTAATTAACTTCTCTTTTGAGAATGTATGCTTATTAAAAGAAGGTAACTCTTACTGACACAGCAAGTCAGCATGGGAAAAATGAACACCACAATTTGAAAGGTCTGTCTTCCACTAGCCTTTTGACTGTAAATAACTGCTTGGTATCTGCTAATTGGTAGATACAGAACTGCTAATGGGTAGATATAGAAAGATTTCTTTTTTTTTCTTCATTATTAAAATTTCTAAACATTTTGTTTAATTCTTAAGAGCCCTTCCTGAGAAACTCATGCTAAGCAGATGATTAGTATATTGAAGGATGGCAGGTTAACTTCTCATGCTGAGCTGATGGTTATTTAAAAGGTAACTCCCTTTTCTAGTTAGGTAGTAGTATCTTATAGGTTTTCTGATACTCTTATTTTAAGTCTTTCAAGCTGACTTTTTTTAAATCATGTTGAATTGTTCAGAAAACTAATCAACATTTAACAATTTAATAACCATGCAGAATATTAGTATTTTATACTAATATTTTACTTAAAATTGTCTTGAGACTTGGACTGTAATTGTGATGGTGTTTGTGTCACCAGTATATATTTTTCTAAAGAACAAGAAGACGCCAGGAAAAATAACTTCTGCTTATCCTGCTTGTATGGATAAAATAAAGGAGATGTCCTGAATTAACCTTAAAATTCAGAAAGTGAGAGAAATAAGGATAGCGTAATTCCTGAACGTGTAATATTCCTTTTGAAAATGCTGAAACATGAAGCTTTCAAAATGACATGTACCCCAAGGAGCCATTTCAAACGACGGCTCAAGTCAACATTTGAGTTTGTATTGAGAT
Source organism: Nothocercus julius (assembly GCA_013398735.1). NCBI lineage: Eukaryota > Metazoa > Chordata > Aves > Tinamiformes > Tinamidae > Nothocercus > Nothocercus julius. The sequence continues at coordinate 621,317 of VZSV01000203.1, read as the reverse complement.
GATCTAAATTCTTGCCCAGTCACTTTGCTTTGTTTTCTGCTCGCTGAGACTCGGCAAATCCCTGCTCAGCACCTCCTGGCCCTCTGTCTTTCTCTTTATGGACTGTCAAAGGATTGATGTTCTGACTTCCTGGGGGTTCATAATTTCAAGGCTTCTCAACTCCCAGACTGGTTTTCTTCACGGGTTGCTTAATTCTCAGAGCAGCAGACTTTTCAGCCTCTCTAGAAGTACCAGATTTTGTGGCTATCGTGTATCTTGTGTAGTAAACTGCCAAAGAGCTGGCCCCTGAGTGTGGCCTTAAACCAAGGAGGTTTTGCAATAAGTCACATTCTGCTTGATGATCAGCTGGAACTGATAACAAATGCTGAAATTTGAAAAATGCTTCACTTTCCTTCCTGTCCCCCCCAACCTTTTCTTTTCCATTGGGGAGCTCTGATGCATTGGCAGCCTTGCCTGTCATAGACAGTGTGTTGTGCTCTTCTGTGCATTTCTCCTTTCTCACAGACATATGCTAATTTATTTCTTGCTTCTGTGGCTTTGAGAACATTTAAGTACTTGATCTTCAATTTCCAGCTTCTGGGAACTTTGAGCTAGACAGTTTTTTTTCAATGTTATATGTTATTGCATGCTCTTTTAACTGGTAGGTTTATAAACTCTTTCTGCACTGCTCTTGTTTTTGCTTTTTCTTATTTATTCACCTAGGATTCTCTCTCTTTTGTACAGATTTTTGTTCCGGGTATATTGTAGGAGTCCACACTGACTGAAATAAATCTTTCTGAAGTTATTCAGTGCATAATTCAGCGTGTACACAAATCTTGCACGTAGCTGTTTATTGTTTCACTTTGTGCATTGGAAGTTGTTTTGTTATTTGTATTTGCGGTCTCTGCAAACTTTAAACTCTCAAATTTTAGTCATTGCAAACAGATTAAGTTTAGACCTCTAAACTGAACTGTTTTGGATTAATATTGTAACCCCTTAGAGTGACTGACTAACTCAAAATAATTATTTGATGTTTGCTTAACTCTGCTGGAGTTGTAGTTCTGGTGTTAGTTTAAGAAGGCAGGAACTACACATTGGATGGCAGAAGCTGGACCAGTCTGGCAACCAAAGCAGTAGTGGGGGCCGCAGGACTGTGTTTTTTGGGGACTGTTTAGTTCTTGAGGGGTGATGAGGAGCATTATGTAATGAAGAGTGTTGTGTAATGCTGGTGTAAATTGATTGTGGAAGTCATGACAACAGGGTGGAAGCTCTGCTGAAACTTCTGGCTGGGGAGATTCTGGCTCCACTTAAAGATGGAACAACAAAGATATAATCTCGTTCATAGTTATCAGATGCATTTTAAAAAACAAAATTTATTTTTCTCTTGATCACAGAATTCTTGCTTTGTATGACTGATGCTACTTTAAATGGTGCATACAAAATCTTAAGAATAGGTGGAATGAAGATTTGAGAAACGGTCAGGGTTGCAAACAAGCTCATGGCTAGAAAGCCTCTTTTGACTGCAGAAAGATTGTTATTTCTACAAAAATTTGAGCCTAGAGGTTTTTGTATTCCCCCTTGTAGGAGATGGTTTAAAACAGATTCCAAACAGTGTTTGAAACGGGGAGATGTCTGTGTTCTAGTACGCTGTGCTTAAATACTGCTGTTATCATGTCATTTGTACTGGCTATATTGAGCAAAATCTGTTGCTGTTTGGAAAGCAACAAATTAGACCAATGTTCAGCAGTAAAAATCCTGGTTGATGACTTGAAGGCTGCTGCTGTTACGGTTTGCCTCTTGCATTAGGGACTAAGGGTACCTGAAACCTGGAGGAAAAATGGAAAGGAACAGCTAACATGAGTGCACAACACTGGCTTCCTTTCTCCCCACCACTGAATTGCATATGTGCTGCTTTATATATGTCTTTTGCTTCAGTTTCAGAAACAAAATGATGATTCACATCATCTAAGGAGTGATCCTTGAAGAAGGATTCTAAAGAAGTGTAGGTAATGCAGGGAACATCAAGATCCCTGCAGCATTTGGATTTTTCACTATAATACTACCCCTCTCTGGCACCAAAACAGGTTGCTTTTTCGTGCTTCTGTAAGAGCACAGAGATAGGATGAAACTGGTGTTTGCTGTTATTGTCATGTTAGTTCTGGCTTTATTTTTTGAAATAACAGAGCCTGAAACTTACTTCATCTCTCCCTTGCACTGGCCTCCCAGTGCTATGTGGCATTGTGGATTAAGTCATCCCTAATTTTTTCCCCTAAAGCTGTAGCAAATTCTACATTCTGAACATAAAGGAATGGAACTTCCTGTAACCAAACATGATTCATCTTCTGCAAATGAAGCAGAAATGCAAATAATTAAACTCTAAAATGGCAGCCCAGTGTCTCTGTGACAAAATACAGAAATAACAACTTTGAATTTGAAAACTGTCTGATATGCCTTCATGTTGTGTAAAAGTGTCCATCAGCAGTTTAGTAGAATGCACCAAAAGCTGGAGACTATTCGTAACTATAAAACTCTGTCTTATGCCCAGTAGAAACTGGCTTATTCTTATATTATGGTTGGCCTTGTAGCTTCCTTTCACATCTGTAATGTATTGCATCAGATTTTCTTTGGCACACGCTTCCCGCTGAGTGGATTTGTAAGCTAGGAATACATATTCCAGGCAGTTCTTCTGGATTCTTCATGAAGTTGCAATCCTTGCCCTGCAGAGAGAAGAGGCAGAAGTGTACAGAACAGCACACAAAAAGCTTGTGTTTTCATCATGACTGTTTAAACATGTGTGGGTTCCTCTCATCACTTCTGAAAGCTGCATTTACATCTGTCTTACATTGTTGGTGATATTTTCTCCAGTAACAGCCAAAGGGGAAAAAACAGAGCTCTGTTACCTCTTCTGTTTCATACCATGTATTAGGTATTGAGGAAATGTCTCTTGCTGATAAGAGATGAGGCTTTCATGATAATCATGGTTTCAGGGCTTGGTGTGTATTTGAGGTTTCAGATGGAAAAATGATCTAAACTAAAGGGTGTGAAACATGCCTATACTACTGCAGGGGAATAATTGTGTTGTCGAAGACGTGTAATTGTAGGGCTGTGCTGTAATGATAGACTGCTCAAGCAGCCTAAAAAAAGGCTACTCTGGTTAAGTGTAGCAAGTTAAGCATAAAGGCGTCTGGCTGCTTGGGTGTTTTCATGGCAATTTAAAGTAATAAGTAAAAAAGATTTTTAAGTCTCTCTTGTGACCATCAGGAAGATACTTTCTCAGTGTTGTTTTTTCAGGTAGAGTTTTTTTTTTTTTTCTTTGCGTATCAGCTATGCCTGCATATGATCAGTAATGGAATAATGAGTTATTAACAAATGATATGCAAAACTGTGTATAATTGCAAGATGTATTTTGACAGACGTTCAGTGGCCTGCGGAAAAAAATGTTTCCGGTAGTGTTCCTGCAGGATAAATGTTTGTATCTTGGATGTCTCCATTCTTGGTGGTTCCAGAAAGGAAGTAAAGAGCTGTCTAAGCCTTGCAAAGACAGAAAGAACAAGATTAGGACACTTCCATGTAACCTGCCATGAAGCGCTATCTCCAGGAAGGAGCTTGTTTGCCGGTATTTTGTTTTTTTGGGGTGGACAATTAAACATTGATGGCTTTGTCCTCTGTATTTTTGTTTTGAAAATTCACTGAGCACAAGTACATTTATTTGCAGGCCAGCTACTAAACAGAAAGACCCGTTATCTCTGTGTACTGGATCTGACCAGATATAATGTGACTTTTTTTTTTTATTTTTAATCAAGCCTGAAAGTGGGTGAAGAAGAATGCTTTAATCTTCTCTAAAGATGAATTAAGTGTAGCATCTGTAATAAGAGCAGGCGCTTAAACTTTCTTTGTATATTTTAAGGGTTTTGTCAGATAACTAGATTTATTTTTTTTATTATTCCTTTTGAGAGAAAATATACATTATTTCAATAACTTTTTAACAATTTAAATAGCTCCAACACTGAGTAACAAAATGAAACAAATTACTAACGTTTTTTTCCCCCTTTGGAAGTCCATTTGGGCTTGCGAAATAGTTCTAGAGAGTGTGAACGCCATTTCTGTTCAGCTTCCCTGAATTCTTGCTTAGACTGGAAATCATTCCAGCATTTTCCATCTGCTTCTCTGCTGCCACTCTCCAAATAATACGTTTTAGACTTAAAAAATGGGTCACAGAAAAATTTTGAGTCTGAAAACACATAATTTCTTTGGCTGCGGATGGAGGCATTGTTTTCTTGAATTTCTGGATTGTAGCAGTTCCCTGGGCTTTGATTCAAGAGAGACCACGTACGTTTCTGGAACTACTCTGAACCGGTTTGTTTGCAGCCGCAGTCTCGACAAAACCATTCTTCTAGATAATGTGAGTTTTCAACTAGGATTATGCACAGTTGCTCTTTAAACCTAATCTAAATGCAGCCTCTCTGGCTGGTCATTGATTAAATTGCACCTTTGTAGACTGCAGCATGGCTTAATTTTCAATATTTATGTATAAGCTGCATATAAGCTTATTTTGTTACATTAATTCTGTAACTTTATAATTTAGCCAGAAAGGTGCAGAAAGAGTCAACCACTTGAGTAGATTACTAAATTACTAGAGCTCTAATTGAGCTGTGTAAACCAAATTAATTTAAGCTCAAAAGTCAGTTATTAAGCAGGGTAAAACTTAACTTTTGCATCACACAGGTTTAAAAATTAAGTAGTTGAATGAAAGAGTTGCCTGCGATGTCATCAGATGTAGAGGAGGAGACAGGCTGTGATATGAACTGTTGAATTGTGGCTATATAATGAACATATGCTTTCCATCACTGTGCAAAGCAAAATTACTACTGTGTAATTTTTCTTCTCTGAAGTGATTGGTTCCTCTCCCTCCCCCAAAAAAGAAAAAAGTTTCAGTATTTTCTAGAGGATCTTTTAAAATACAACAAGTATCTGTGGCTTAGAAGATACCCTTTAGCTAAAACTGCAAGATTTGTTAATGATGCAAATAAGGTGCTTATAGAAGATGAACAGTTGCCCATACTGCTTTCTTTGAAGGAAAATAAGTTATTGCAGGTCACGTGTGCATGTTGGGACTATTCCCTCAGCCATATAAAGTCTTCTGAAATATATGTCCCTTCCAATATCGGTACTAGTCTAATAAAAAATGCTGTGGGTTTTTTTCCTCCTGTGACTCTTGCTTAGGTGGTTCTGTAGTATTCATATGGAGCAGTACTGTGGATATGTAACTTTCATTCCTGCCCTCTAGAAACACAGCCTGCATTTTAATGGTGAGGTTAAAAGCTAAAAATATGAAATACTCTCACTTATAAATATTTATAGTACATCTAGGATCAGTTATGCCATACACTGAATTTTTGACCAGTGTGGTTTTCATTAAGGTTACCATGGGACTGCCAGTACCCCCTTACTGAATGTAAGTGAGAGCTGTGCCTATCACTTTGAATCAGTCTTTCTCTTTTAACTAATAACATGGAATATCAAAAAAAAATAGTTCTGCAATGTGTATGTAATAGTTCCTGCTCTTGTGTTGTGTCTCCGCAAAGCCCTGTTGTTTGGATATGTTTCGCATGGTGATAAAAAGTAAGGAGAGCTGCCAGCGTCCACCCAGCGTGACTCACATGGCTTAGTGCTGCAGGCCTGGTTCAGGGTGAGGGGCTCGCAGGCAGGAAATGCCGAGCTGACTCAGCTGCACTATATGGACAAAAAAAAGTAGTTTATATTCCAATGTTTTATTTATAGGAAAGCAGAGAAAATGTATGTTGTTAATAAGTATCCCTTGACTTCCTGAATCTTCTTTCTTTGACATAATTTGCAAACTAGGGGCTGTAACTTGGAGGCATTAGAGTAGAAACATTTCCATTTTATGTCTTCACTGGGTATTTTTCACTAGATTTGTGTTCTTTGATACTATATGGTTACAACTATGCAATACCACACAGAACCTGTGAGATTAGGGTGATTGGTGTTTGTTTCAGTGGAAAGGAGGGTAAAACTCATTCTAGTCTCCTTTGTCCAAAAAAAAAAAAAGTCAATAATGCTGAATATATATATATTGTTATTGGAATGCATTCCATTTTCATGTCAGAAGTAAGCAGCTTTCAAGAAGTATCCTCTAGAGAGAACACACTCCATTGCCAGCTGATTTCCTAATTGGTCAGAGAGTGGAAACACTTGTTTGGTGTGGCTGCTAGCATGTCTGAGAATATTTATTGCTTATTTTTTCTCCAAACAGGGCTTGTTTTGAAAGTAAGGTTATACTCTAAAAGATTGGAAGGCACAGTAATGACAACCTTTCCTGATGTAAGGTTGGTCAGGAGACTTCAGCTGCGGTAGAAATTCAGATCATTAGAGTTGCTGGCTGTAACTTTAGACCTGGTAGAAAAGGATTTTATCTGTTTTGCCAAAAATGGAAAGATTACTTTAGGGTGTTTTTTTTGTTTGTTTGTTTTTTTTGTTTTTTTTTTTTTTTAATATACTATCAAAGTCTGTAGGAATATGGAAATACCGTGCTGGAACTCTTTTGTACTAATACATGAAGCTATTAATCTGTGTGCCTGCTGGTGTAGGAAACTAGTATCCCATTGCGGGTTTCTCTATATAGAAAGCAAATTAATCACTGAGGGTTATAAAAATTCATATAGAATTCTTAACCAAATTTGAACCTAAGTTACCAGCTTTTCCCAGACTTTTTGTAGTTTTGTCACCTTTATAAACTATTACCAAAGCTGCCAAAACTTTCCGTTGACAACCTAGTAAGGTAGGAACAATTGTCAAGGTATGATACTTCTGTTTGCATAAATGATGTATTTTGTGTATGGCAAATAATATGAAGCATCAGAAAATGTTGTATTGTGTGATGTACAGTAAGTCTGTAAATGTTAAGACAAAAATGTTTGAGAACTGCAAGTTGTTATTGAGTGGCTGGTATATTAATGCTGAAACAGTCAATGAGATTGTGACAGCTTTTTTGGTAAACTTCAAATGAAGCCTCTCAGTTTTAAACTATAATAAAGCACTAAGAAATTACTGAAGCTGTTAAATCTGTTGCTTCATATTTTACATACAACTTCAAAAAGTATGTGTTATTATAACTCAGTCCAGTGCATTTAATCATGCTGTAAAACATCTTTTTTAAAAAAGTATAGTCAGTGAATTATACAGGACTTAATTCATGAATGATTCATAACTGGAGCTAGCTTGAAATGTAATACAAGTTATATAGTGGGTTTTTTTTGTTGTTGTTTTGGGTTTTTTTTTGACCTTGGTTACATTAAAATGCCATTAAATACATTTCCCAAACATTGCCATCTGTCTTGAGTAAAGAGCAAGACTGGGAATGAGTATAAAACTATAGAACTACTTCAGACTACCAGACCCTATTATTAAAACTTTGCTTTTACAAATGGGTTGTGCTCAGTTTAGCAAGCTCCGAGATGGATCTGATTTAGCATTGCTGGACTCTAATCATCCAGGCTAATCCATTTTTTGCTTGATAGGCTGTTTAGCTTTTCAAACACTAATGAATGCTTGTTTTGAATAGTAAATTGTTTTTCTTGGTGGTTTGCTTTCCAGGTCTATAAAGGCGAATTTCAACTTCCCGACTTTCTTAAAGAAGTGCCACAGGTACAGTATTGGAAGAGTTTCCTTTTTGTAGAGGTAGCAACAATTTAGTGTCAAACTAGTCTTTATAAACCACTTTGTAAACTCGATTGTAAGAGGAAAAAGTGGCCAGCAGTTTGCTGTGAAATTGAATCTCCACCACTGTTCTTATTCTCAAGCCTCCTTTGAGTTTATGTGCAACCCGAGACATCTTGTTATTGATGTTTTAAAAAAAAGTTAAACCGTTTTTTTGCCTTGTACCGAAATGTTGAAAGCAAGTATGCTAGAGATGACATAAGTGTGCAGACTTTGATCGATGATAACAAGAGTCTTTTGGAAATACTACAGTATCTGAGAAAATAAAGAAAGCAGCTCAGCCACAGGTAGTGATCATGTGTTGATCTAACATTCAGGTGCGCTATTAAACTTCAGATTGTAGTGAGAATCTATAACTTGTTTCCCTTTGAATGCTATTAAGTTTCACTGGCTACCTGAGGATCCTAACCTGGCACTGGGGTAAAAAGAGCTAAATTCAGGCTTGGAACTGTTAAATGGTAGCAGCTGTTGGCCCCTGAGTTCTGTGAATCATAGGAGATGTGCTTCAAGCCCTAAGCCCTCTTTGCATGTTGTCACTGTGGAAAGGGTTTTGGCCAAAACCGCTTACCAGTTCATGGATATAGTAGCTCACTGTGGATGATGAGATCTTAAACTGCATGAGTAGCTCTTTCTGTGCCTCTCAAGGACATAATACAGGAGCTGGAAGGAACTTCTTCCATGGAACTTCCTCAAGGGGCTCTGTTTTGTTTTGTTTTCCCCCTTCATCCCCTCAGTGGAATTAATTCCCCATGCCTACTTTGCAGGCTTATGCTTAAGGCAAATGTATAGTCTAGCTGTAAAATACTATCTTGAGGAATTTATTGGTTAAAAATGTTTCAGATGAGTAAGGGGAACAATTAGTAATTGCCCTTGTAGCTTCTCAGGGAAGAGTTACTCAACTAGGCTCACAGAAATACAGATTTTGTAGGCTGTGTGACTACTAGCCTTGTAAATGTCTGAAGTGCCTTCTGCATTATGCTTTGATGGCAGAGGGAGTGCCGTGTCACTGTTGCTGTGCCTGGGTGTGTTCAAGTAGAGCTAAGTAAAAATGTATAGATTTTTTTTTTTTTCTTCTTCTCCCCGATTTGCCCTATGTATGGGACATTACAGACTTGGGAGGAAAAGAATTTTGGGAACCCTCTGTCTCCAGGATTTTGTATCTCCTCAGCTAGAAGAGCAAGGAGCAGCCTCCACCCCCATTAGCCTTAATGGAAGCTGTGGGTGGCCAAATTTTTAGTTAACCATGTTAGATTTTGTTGTTGTTTCTGTGTTTTTTATATTTTAGGAAAAACATCAACTGTAGAACTCTCCTCTGCCACCTGTACAAAGCAGTAGGAAGCTCTTTCCAAAGGCGGCCACCACCATTTTTTTTTTTTTTTTTTTCTTTTTGTCCTGTTTGGTAGCTCAATCTTTTGGGTGGAGGGGACATTTTCCTACTGTCCAGGCCTGGTTTTGACGTGTTGTGGTGGTTGTCTTGCAGGGTAATGCCCTTCAAGGGGGGCTACTTTAGTGTAGTAGTTTGAAAACAAATTAATGGGCAAGAGAATACATTGATGTGGTAACTTGTAACTGTGGCTAAACATACTAGTACTTTAACCAGAAAGGATATCATTTGCTTGCATCCAGATTTTTGAAAAAACTTGGCCACTTGTAGCCATTTTAGAGTAATTTATGGTATTTGTATTACCTACGTTTTTACTGCCATCGTTAATCCTACTTGTGCAAGACAGAAGTTTATTTTGAATATAAATATAAAGACTTAAAGCACTTGCAGTGTCTTCCCTTAAAAGGAAGAGGAAAAAAAAAAGGGGGGAAAAAACCCAACAGGCTCAGTATTCTTAATCTTGGATCTCCAATGTTAAGGAAAGACTATTTGAGTATGACTTCTGTTAGAGGTAGAGATTCAAGAACACATAGCAGTATCTACCATGTGCAAACAAGTGTTTTTGACTTATTCCATCTGTTCTAATTAAAATCAATTATTAAAAAAGAAAACCGGTTTCTTGTGTTCCAGCTAAAGAAGACAGTAGAAAGGAAGTCTCGTGGCAAGATAAAATGAACATGGATCAGTAAAGTAGAATAGCTGAAGTGTCTGTCTCCTGTTTTTAGAGCATAGCTTTTTGCTGTGGACACCACATCTTTTCTGATAAATCTGTGTGATCTCTACTGTGGGCTTTGCTCTTTTACTGGATGTTGTGGCTGCTCTCACCCTTCCAACAGTTAGTGCTCATGCTTTGCTGCAAGTTGTGCTCAGCTAATAGAAAACCATTAAGAATCTGACACCATGCAGCTAAATGTGCTGTTGCTCACAGTATTGTTCACTCTCCAGTGCTGGCCAAAATGCCTCTGCAGCTTAAAGGCAAGAAAATTATTTAAATGTGTGCTGCTTTAAAGTAATTGTCAGCCAATTCTTTTGAGAAAGTGCGCTGTAGTAATTTTATAATGCTTTCAAATGCAGTTATTGTGGGTTTTTTTTTTTTGTTGTTGTTGTTGTTTTTTCAAGATCATCTACAACATAACAGATACGCTTGCAGCCCCATAGGCTGCAAATTTAGGTTGTGTTGGAACATAGTTAAATATTGCTGATTAGGGTTTGTGAAACATGCAGGAAAATAAGCTATCTTGAAGAACTAGCTCTGTGAATACTGTTCCAGTAACATAAATGATCCTTGATCTGCATGAAATAGCTGTTAGCTGAATTATAATGTTGCATTTTGTGATTACCCTGGAATAATGTCAATGGAATTTGGTCCACTACTTCTTGCAATCCATGTGATAGGTAGGTTTCAAAATGAGGCTCTTAAATGTCAGAGGAGCAGGATTTATACTATAATTGTATTAAGCTGACTCTGAACAGGTCTATCTAAGTAAGGTCTTCTGATAAACAAAACAAGCTTTGTGAAATAGTAACTGAGTATTTCTCATACTGTAAATACTGAAGCTGGAATTGAAATCACTTCGGTTAATCTGTAAAGTCAAAGCAGAATAGCTTAAAATTAACAACACAACCAAACACCTAAATGGCTTTGAGTGTGAATATTGGTGCTGATAATACCATCTTTTCCTTTAATGTAAAATGGCTAATTTCAATTTAATTATTTGTTTAACAGACTGAACCTACAGAGTAGAAGATACAGTGGATATTTTGTGCACAGAAGGTAATAAAGAATATCCAGTTGTGCTTAATCACTCTTAGGTAATAGTTACTTTTCATTTGAAAGCAGTATATAACACTATTGCAGTGTTTGGCCAGGCTTTCTTTAGCAGAGTTTATTGGTGGTTTTTTTTTTTGGTTGTTGTTTTCTGTTTTTTGTTTTTTTTTATATCAGGATTTTTTGCATATTCAGGTACCTATTTTAACACGATACTAAAAAGCATCATTATTTTCTGTGGGGCATGAAGACATTTCCAAAGACTATTTTTAAATACCAATTCAGAAATCAGTAGGGAAACCAACCATTTAAATGCAGCCTTCCTTAAGTAAGCCTTCCTTAATTTTTACAAGTATTCTCAGTATTAATGGAAGTACAGATTTTTTTTTCACATCTCAAGTCTACTTCTGAGGATGTCTAGTGAGTCCTGAAGAATGGACCCACATCCCTTAGAGGACAGGGTTTTTTTGATGTTACAATTAGTCTTGAGAATGACTCTGCAGCTACTGAGACTGCAGTTGTTGCTCCTAATCGTGTGTTGCAATTTCTACTTACGTTATAAAGGCCACAAGTGTAACTATTTATTTTTTTCTCTTTCTCTAGAAAGACTGCTGCCTTTTCCATAGAAATGATGCTATTAAGAACTGTCCCACCGGGATCAGTGAGGTGTAACTGCTCTTGACCTGCCTTTTTTTCCTGCATTTCTCACCCCAGTTTCTTTCATACTGTGTCTTTTTGTTCAAGATTTAGTTGTTGTGAAAGCATGTAAACCTGTTTAAAAGGTGGGGGAGAACCTACATCGATGTTAATGCAGTACTGTATTACATTTACACAACTATTTTAAGGTTTTAAAGAATGCAAACCAAAACATGTCTCAAACTGTTATTCTATCTAAATTCCAGACCTCAATCTTTAGTGTTTTTGTTGTTTTTGTTTTCTTCTTCTTCCTGTGACAGTTGTTTTAAATGTATGAACCTTTCAAAGAGTGGTCTGTGCTTGTCCTAAAGGATTTCTGGTGGAACAGTTGTTTGTTTTATTGACATGTGGAAGTTGTTAAATATCTTTTATTTAAAAAGAGATGTTGATAAATTACATGTATAATTACAATTTAATGATCTTTTGTATTTTATTTTTCAAAATAAATGCTTTAAATGTGATTATTTTTTCCTTTCTTGGGTTGTTGCATTTGCTTTTAAGTTGAGATTTAAGTAACTAATAATACTGTGGCATTGCTCAGATGAAAGGTGTAATCAAATGTCCTGACTCTGGATGTCATTTTAAGCTCTGCTTAATTCTTTTCAGTAGCGGGTGAGGGGACAGAAAGGATTTCAAGAACAGCGAGGAGTAGAAACAGTAACAGGAGAACATGAGTAGGACT
>VZSV01000203.1:574012-608533 GCA_013398735.1 Nothocercus julius | reverse complement strand
CTGCGGCCGCGCAGCGCCGCCCTGCGCAGGTACGGGCTGCTGGGGCTCCGGGCGCGTCGCCGGCCTCGCCGCCCTGCGGGGGCTCCAGGCGAACGGTTGGGGTTGGAGTGCTGGGGAAAATGGGAATTTCCAGTTGTCATCCGGCACCTGAGCACGAAGCCGGGATGGTGCTCAGCCAGGGCAACCTGTGTGGCCACGTAAAGGGGCTAAATGCACCTCAGCGCTTTGAAATTCTGCATAAAAACACCCTTGTTGCCATCGGGAAATACAGGCTGTGGCAGCCTTTGCCTCTTGGTTACTCCCTCTGCTCCCCTTAGATCTTTCCGCTGTCCTATTTTTTACTTAGGTTCACCACTGGTGATGATGCACCCAGTCATTTCTCCCCACACAGCTTAGCTTTGTTTTTAAGCTGCTCTGCTTGGCTAAGTTACGGCAGCCCCACGGCAACATCAATGTTGTCCTTTGCCAGGGGTGAAGTATGTCCAAAGTCGGACTTTTCCAAGCAGGGCCATTTGTAGCAGAGTTTGCCACAGCTCAGGCCTCACTGCCCTGTTCCAGAAGGTTTCGTTGCTCTCCCTGTGCAGCTTTATTCAAATTGCTTTTTTCTGCCTTGTTCTCACAAACCTTTGATCGTCTGAGTCCCTCAAAAATTCTTACAGAGAGATGGCTAAGTTGTGTCTCACTCTGTCTTCACAGAGACCCAGTTTCATGTTTAAAAAAAAAGAAAGGAGAGGCTTGCTGACATTCTGCTCCTTATCTTCTAAAAACAGGCACGTGGTAGGGACTTGCCTTCGAAGAGCAGCGTGGCTGGGTTAGCACAGCTCCTGTGACAGATTCACAGATCAGCATTTATTGATGGTTAACCCTTTGATCGTGTGATTATAGTATTGCCTTTTTATGCACATGTAACTTTATAACCTGGGAAGGTATTTAAGAGAGAATTGTTTACATGGGAAAAAAAAAAAAAAAAAAAGGGGAGCAGCAGTTCCTTCAAAAGCTGCTATTTTTCCCCCCAATCTTTGCCTCAATAAAACCCAGTGCGGGCCCAAGGAATGAAGAACAACTTGTAAGTCTGGTTCATACGGTAAGCTTTCCTTGAGGATTGTGTGTGTGTGCGGGAGTGCAAAAGGGACATTATCTAAATTATCAGCAAGCATCTCAGAGAAGGAATCCCTGCCATTTAAATGACAAGTAGGTTGTAAACTGGGAGGGGGTGTGCCGGTAGACACAGCTGCTGCTGAGCTATGGTTCAGTTAGATACTGAACCTGACTGATTTAGGCGTCAGCTTCTTCATTAGTGTTTTTTCATTAATTTTGACCTGTCTCTGGATATACTTGAAAATGAACTGGATGCATTTATACTCAGTTTGAATAAACAAAACCATAGAACTTTAACGAGACATTTAACAAGAGAAGTAATTTTGTAGCTAGTTAATAAATGCACATTCTCTAAGTAGATTTTTCTGATGGAAAGGGGCTTTTAAGGGGGATGCATATTCCTCATGAAATGTCCAGAATCAAAATGCACAAAATGATATAGCAAAAACCTGGACAGTGATTCGCTTACCTTTTTCTTTTAGGAAGACCCTTTGATACAGTCACCAAACTACTGTGTCATTAGTCCGTGTCTAAGGATGAACAGGAAGTGAAGCAGCCCTGCAGAGCGACATCAGTTACCTTTTAATGAACATCAAAAAACAGGTTAAACAACCTTGTTAATGGTCAGGTCATAATTTGTCAAGTCGTTGCTCTTATAATGACAGTTTATTGGTAATCTGACCTGTACTGACAGATTGACTGGCTGAGGATTGACTGTGAAAACACTGCAGTTGGGGTTGCTATGCGTTTTTTCTGTGCAGGAATGGGAATTGGGCAATTAGCAGTAACTGCACAACATAATACGTAGGATTAGATGCATACGTATCAGGTAGATGTGTGCATGGCACGTTACGATGTGATGCAGTGGGCAGGAAACCTTCCGCTTGTGTTTTCCTTGTCCGACTGGAATGCTAGATTCCCACATTTTGCAGGAAATGCTAGAACTGCAGAGAGAGCTGTAGAGCTGCCCGAAGCTCCCATCGTGTTTGCAGCCGGGTCTCATCTGCTTTTGCGGTTGGAGGCGATTAAAAGGCTCTGGAGCTTTACTGCGAGCAGCAGCCGGGGCTTTGCCGGCGCGCACGCCAATGAGAGAGCGGATTTCAGGGCCTATGGAGCCGAAGGGCTGGACCAGCGGCCCTCCGAATTCCCGCAGCAAATGGCATTTTACTGCAAAAGGAGCCAATCAAGCACTGCACCGCGCAGCCAATGCGCGCCGGCCTCTCATCCAGCCACTGGCAGGGGCTCTGTCACCGCAGGGCCTTGGTAGGGCTCTGCAAGCTGCATTCCTTCACACAGAGTCCCCTTTGAGGCCGCCCTCAGCACGGTGCTCATCATCCTCGCTGTGACTCATTCCCCAGCCCAGTGATGCCATTGTAATTTCTGCGCGCAGAGCAGGGGAGCTGCATGCCTGCGCGTGCCACGTGATCCTCTGCAGCTGGTGAGGAGAGCGCCTAAGTAATTTAGGTCTTGTTTCCTATTTAGCCTTGCCACGGCTGCCTATCCAGCAGACCTGCTTACGAGAGCCAGAGGGATGGTGGTAGTTACAGGGCAGAACAAAGTGAGTGGAAACCCGGATGATGCCATGTCGAGCTCAGATGCAGAGGATGATTTCCAAGAGCCGGCCACTCCTACCGCAACCCAGGCAGGACAGTCGCTACCTCTGCTGCCTCAGCAGGTAAGAGCTCTGTGCTGCGGTTCACCTGATAAACTACAGTTATTGCACCACATATTGCTCAGGTGCCAAAGAATCAAAAGAATTTCTTTGATGGGATATTCATGGATATCCAATTCAGTTTCCATTATTACCTAAATTGACTTAGTTCCTTGTATTCTTCATATTCCTTCCTTATTAACATTCCTTCAGTCCTAAGTTCCATATATTTTACCTGAGTAGCTTGAGCCTGACCGTTACAAGCGTGTGCTTATTCTGGTATTGAAAGACCTTCAGTTGTGATATTAAGATTTTAGGCCTGCTATAAACCTAATGTGAATGCGCAATTACTGATGTTCAACCTATACATTAATTCATATAAAGGGACCAGTGGAGCAGCAACTGAGTTCAAGTCCCAGATGTGGCCTGAGATTTCCTACTCCTTTCTGCAGTGCGGGGAGAGAGAATTCAAAAAAAAAGAAAAAAAGGAAAACAAGAGAAAGAGAAGGCTTTCATGCTTTTAATGAATATCTGGTATTACAGCTGTGGACATGACTGCTGTTTCAGATTTCCAACAAAAATGAAAACGTTCACTGATCCTACCCGGAAGTCAGTCAGAGGATACAAGGTGTTAATCCCTTGAATCTCACTTTTCTGTGGGAGCGGGCCAGGAAAGGGACATTTGTTGGGCCAAATTATATCACAATAGCAAAGATTATTAAGAACTGTCAATGTGAACATATATAAAATAAACCATAAAATGCTGCACTGCTTCCGAAATTGTTGATGCCTCTGATCTTGTTGCATCATTCAGGTTTGGAGCTTCTCTGCCTTCTCAAATCCTCCTGTCACAATTTCAGTCATGCTCTTACTGTTATTTTTGGAGAAGGAAAAACAAAACATTGACAGACTCTTTTCTTTGGCACTGCCATTCCTCTGACTCCCTTACGGGTCTTAGCAAAAGGACTGCTGAGATTGCCTTCCATGCCTGCCCTGTTTCTACCCAATGTGAATTCCCTCTTAGTCTTTCCAGCCTTTCCGAATTTGCTTCAAAATTGTCTCAAGCAAAACCTTACATACTGTTCTTACTCTCTGTCAAATGCCATCTTCTGGTTTCAAACTAATAAATAGAAATCTCACAATACAGGAAGACTCTTGGTTAATGCTTCATTTTACACAGCAGCCCTGTAGTTGTGCAAATACCTTAACTTTCAGAAGATCTCCTAGCTGAATGTTCTTCTTTTAATGGAGACTTCTAAACATGCCTTTTTTGCCAAATTGCATTTGTAATTTTACCCTAAAAGGGAAGTTCTTCTGGAAGTTCTGATAATTTTGGCCTATACATGTTTGCAGAGCACTGCAGGCTCAGTTCTGATGATGCGATTCCTTTTTCAGTTTCCAGAAGTTGTTCCACTCAACGTAGGAGGCATGTGTTTCACAACGAGACTGTCAACACTGAGACGTTATGAGGACACAATGTTGGCGGCTATGTTCAGTGGGAGACACTATATTCCAACAGATGCTGAAGGCAGATATTTTATTGACAGAGATGGAACTTACTTTGGGTACGTGCAGTGTCCTCAGTAGTATGCTTTCAAAGTGGTTGCTGGACAAAAAAAAAATTAAAAATGTTTAAAGAAAGTTTTAACTTTCCAAGAAAATAAATTTGTCAAAATAAACGTGCTTTTTGGTAAATGAATTACCTCTGGAGCCCTGCAAAAATAAATTATATTAAAATGTAACTGGAAAGAAGTGCAAGATTCAAAGAATTTCTTTTAAATTATTTTTGCTGGCAGTGCCTTATTCCTTCATCTTCAGGTCTCCTTCTGAAACTTCCAAGTACGTGTGTAGCTTTCTTTTTATTTTCAATTTAATTAACCACGGTACTACTAATACTCTGTTTGATTTGATGTGAAATTGGTAGAATACTTAAACATCATTTCCTGTAATGTTTATCGCTTCAGGTCTTCACTCAAAGAATACTTTATGTACAACTTCTATTTCTTTTTTGTTTTTCTTTCTCAAGTTCCTTAAGAATATACCTTAATGTGGAACTGAAATAGATTAAGGCACTAGATTTATTTGAAAATAAATACTTCTTTACATTTGGAAAGGTAGAAGAGTGATGTGATGTTGTGATGTTATCAATCTGAATTCAAAATATAACAGGAATCTAGAGCCAAGTTAGCACTTGATACATTTGTTGATATTACAATGAAAATTGACGTAATGCTGGTTTACTTGATATGGCCAGTAATAGATTTTGTTGATCAATGCTCATATTCCCAATTACAAATCCTGTAATTTAAATGGTTTCAGAACTATGTTAAAAGGATTATTTTTTAAGTTACATAAGAGGATGCAGCCCTGATCCTACCATGAGACCACTTCTTTTGCAATTACATCATCCATACCACCAGAATCCTGGATTTACGTGGCATAAAAGGTCTTTGCATATAATTCTCCAGGGAAATCACCAGTTTATTTTGTATAGACTTGAGTTTGAAATACAGTGACTTCAGTCTTTTCCATGGAAGATTTTGTGCATCCTGTTTCAAGTGGTTACTCCACCTTGGGCTTATGGTTAAAAATGTCTTGGTGTTTTCTTTGAAATAAGTTCTGGCATTGCCAGAGTTACAGTGATTTTTTCTGAACTGGAGACTTGAAAGGAAAAAATGCTCTAAGAATACGTGCTGGCAATATAGTTTGCAATTCTCTCAGTTACTGCCGCATCTAAGGGTATGTATTTGAATACAGTAGCCAGCGTATATCCAGTGTGTTCTGTGCTTCCCTACCTGCAACAGTTTTTTTGGAAGAAACTTTGCATTTAGTAGTGTTTTTCCCCTTTTGTTTAGAGACATCCTTAACTTTCTGCGATCTGGGGACCTGCCACCAAGAGAGCGAGTGAGGTCAGTCTACAAGGAAGCTCAATATTACTCCATAGGACCTCTGCTAGACTGTCTAGAGGATGTCCAGCCCCTTAAAGGAGAAAAAGTTAGACAAGCTTTCCTCGGCCTAATGCCATATTACAAAGGTAAATAAATGAAGTAGTGTTAATTGTGTTTCTGTAATGTGACTCAAGGAGTATAAATATTCCTTTCAGGACCACTTTCAGCTTTCAAACAAATTCTGTCATATTTGAGAAGTTTTTTTTCTTACCTTTCATATTCTAACTCGTTAGATCTTTGAGGTCTCTGTGTTAGATTTGTTCTTGCTTAGTCTGAGGATGAGAATTTTTATACTGTCTTAAAGGAAACACGATCTAGGCTATAATATGCCAGGTTTGTTATTGAATAAGAATGTTCTTCTGCCTCTGCATTTGTTCTGTTCAGAGCTGCAACTGAATAAATTTGGGCATGTAGAAAGAACATCAAGTTCACGAGATAGCTGAAACTGATGTAATTAAAATAGACTTTGTCTGGCTACATGCAGCTTCCCATTGCTGCTTATATTATTTTAAGAATGACTTGTTAAATTATTGCAATAGCATTTTATATGAACAAATTGCATTTGTTTTATTTTACAAGGTGCTTCATCAGTATTTTCAACATTTATTGTTTTTCAGATCATTTGGAACGGATAATCGAAATAGCAAAGCTTAGAGCTATGCAAAGAAAAGCGCGATTTGCAAAATTGAAGGTTTGTGTCTTCAAAGAAGAGATGCCCATCACTCCCTATGAATGCCCACACTTCAACTCTCTGCGTTTTGAAAGAAGCGAAAGTGAGACAAAGCTCTTTGAACATCACTGCGAAGTAGACGTATCTTTTGGCCCCTGGGAGGCTGTGGCTGATGTGTATGATCTTCTGCACTGTATCGTGACAGACCTCTCTGATAGAGGGATAACTGTGGATCATCAGTGCATTGGTGTGTGTGATAAACACCTGATAAACCACTATTATTGCAAGCGTCCTATTTATGAATTCAAGATTACTTGGTGGTGAGTTACTTTGCCCAGAATTGTGCAGGGGGAAAAAGGACTTCTAGATGACAATTGCTGTTAATATTTCTGCAACGTGTCTCTGGAAATGCATTGCTGCTAACATTTACATTGGAATCAGTCTGCTGAAATGTTGGCTAATGCTTTGCTGCTCAGCAAATGGGAACCTGTTACAGAGTAAGATCTTGAAAAACCAGCCTGAAACAAGACTGTTGGCTCAGGTACCTTAACAAGGCACAAAACAAAATCACCTCATGGAAATTATACAGAGAGGAGTGTCTGACGTCTTTTAAAAGCTGCCACTTACCATGTGGCTTTAGTATCATACGTCTGCAAAATGGTTATTACAGTTCTCACCTGTATTATTATAAAGCCGTGGGTGCTAATAATGCTGACACAGCATGATTAAATTCTACCCCCTTAGAAATATTTTAGTCACTACTTAAACTTGCCACTTCATAAAGCTGAGTGAGTAACACCCAATACAGAGATTCTGAAAATGTAATTTTGACATAAGAGACCATTTTTTTTGAGAAAAGCATATTTCCTATATATTACTATTTGTTGTGATTATTAAACTGTGTTTTTTAATTAGGAAACTGCATTGTGAATTAAAATGTTATATTTCAATTAATTCCATTCTTATAAAAAGAAATAGCAGATTTGGAATATATTCCTTAATGCTTTTAGGAGTAATTACTGGTCACACAAGACTTGTGCCTGTTTTTAGCCTTAGAAATTCTAAATGTTTACAGTATCTACAAAAACAAAAAAGGAGCTGTATAGTATCGGGTCATTTGCAAAGGCTTTTGGTAAATGAGAAAACCCTGTATGTATGTTCCTATTACCAATATAAGAGGAATATTTAGTGTGTATTATTTTACTACTGGATCTTTTTACATTTGGTGGTATTAAACTTTGTTCTAGAGTTAGAGTTGAATGAGGATACAAGGTAAGTGCTTCCTTTGCCTCACCTTATTCAGAAAATTCTCCTTCTTAATGTTTTTGTTGACTTTTTTTGGTGTAATGTCAGGAAGTACTTTTTTTTTAGTCTGCATATTTAAATATTTCTCCAGTTACCAGCCCTGTATCTAGGTAGTAATGTCTCCAGGCTGAGAGAGGCAACCTTTGAGAGTCATATTCTTTTCCAGAAGGCAATTGTTGCACTTCTGACCATAGTAACCATCTCCTGAAGGTGAATAGTTTACAATTAAAATGAAAAGTTAAATCTGTATGTCTGAACATACTGTCTTATGGGGTATAGAAAACTCACATATTTTCAAAATACCCCACTTGAAGTGAATGCAAAATAATCCTGAGGAAAGAGGGAAAGTAAATGTGATGTTTTCATATTGCATTCCATTGGATGAATTAATCCAAGAAGCTTCCTTCATTAAATTTCTGACCAAAAAAGTTTTAAGAAACCTAAATTAATATTGATAATCAAAATGCTCAGTAAACTGAATTTTTAGAATAATCATAAAAACTTTATAGTCAAATTGTCTTGTAAAATTATTTTAAAGACAAGCACTATTTGCATTGATTAACCTCTATACTTTTATGTCTTTAATTTAGTTTTTTAGTAAACTTTTTTTGAGATGGGGACATATATCTCTATCCATTTCCAAATGTTTTATAATAGAGGGTCATTTTCAAGTGCTGAGTTTTAGGTCCAGAACTTTGAGTTTGAAATAAGGGAAGGAATATAAGAACTGTCTGTACTATATATATATATATATATATATATTTTTAGGTTGATTAAAACTGTTTTCTTAAATGTTGACCTCATGTTAGTCATGTAAGTCACTGAACTTGTACTTGACAACCCTAAAGAAGAACTGAAATTAATATTGTTTCCCTAAAGTGAGAAGAAGCTTGCATCATCTCTCCACTTCTGTGCTGACTTGTTTTTTTCAGGGAATCTTAAATTGTACTCCAGAGTTTCTAATAAAATGCCACAAGATCTTAAATTTGAGGCATAGAAAGTTTTGGCTGCACATATTCATAAAAGATTTAAGTTCAAGGTCTTCAGCTTCAGATTATATGGAGACTACAATGAGAACTGCCGTTTTGCTTGGTTATTGAGCATTTCCCATGTAAGTATTTTCATGGGATATGACTGGCTTTTGAATATCAGCACTAGTTACAGAAACAAAGCAAACTCAAACTGTGTTTTTGGATTTGGCTTGAATAATTTTTCAGCTGTTACACTATTGAAAGAAAATAATAAGTGCAATATTAAAAAAGAAACCACAGATTTGAGCCAACATGCTTTCATTAAACACATACAGTCTATGTCATATTATTTGTGCAAATTAACAATATTGTTATTGACTACACTTCTTTTAAGCAGTCTTTGTTTACAGTGATTTAGATTATATTGCCTAATATGTATTCATTTTTTGACAGCAACAGAAGAGCTGTGCAGGAGGATGTCAGGAGAGTTTAATAACTGGTTTATATAACATTATTGACTTATCTTTTCTTGGCATATAGGATAATTTTTAAAAATCTTCTTTTGCAACCAAAATGTGAGTAGCTGATCTACCAAATCCATGTTTAAGATGATTGATGTTTTTGTATATCATGAATGGTATGCAATTGCCTAATTAAACTAAATGCTTATGTAATACTGCTTTTTTTTTTCCTTTAAGATGTTTCTTCACACCTAGTAAGGCCAGAGATTTGATGTAACATAACCTGCTTATCTGTGCCACTCTTATTTTTTCCACCACTTTAATATCTACAGAATTGCTTTTCTACCACCACCCCTAAATCCTATGTAAGTTGGTACCGTGCTCGGACAAATCAGCAAAGCAAAAAATGGTTTCATGTCATCAATGTAATCTTGAAATGAGTATGATGTGTACAGGTTATGAAAAAGACCTTACATGTGCATTTAGCTTACTCAACTTGAAGGAGAGATACTTCTCATTTAGCACTCTGGGACAGGGTGCATGCCATTTTTGCTCCCTAAATGATGTACAGGAACATGCATCTAATAAGTAACATTCTCCCCCTCCCCAGCCCCCAGTAAAATTTCTCAAATATTTTCAGGGCACAAATTGTATATCTAGATTACAGTGATTTCTCTGCCTTTTTTTTGAGTAATGAGGTAATGTGGCACAGTTGAGGGGTAGTTATTTGAAAAGCAGAACTGTTGGCTGCATTTAGATTGATGCGTGTCTAAACATAGTTAAAAAGGCTGGCCTTGTGTAACATCCCTTGCATATGTGGTGTTTTTTAACATGAAGCAAAAAGAGATCCTTTTATCAGATCTTAAGTTAAGTGACTTGGACATTTTGAGTGCACATTATTAAACAGGATTTTGCCTCAGTTTTGCATTTGTAAAATGAGGATACCCACTTGTCTTTATAAAGCACTCAAGAAATGACGTAAAAAGTTCTTTATGTGCAGCATTGTGTGTTCAGCACTTATGTAATGTGTCCACCTAATGCCTGTTGATTTCAAGGCCTGTAAGAAAGAGCAGCATTAACTTTTCAACTTTCTGTGGTCTCCTTAAACTGAATAGCACGACACTCTGTACAATAATCTGAAGAACTTGTTCCTGACTCTCCATTCTCCCTGGTGTTTGAAGGTGCTAGCATCTTTCATTTCACCAGCCTTTGAGCCATTAGAGGATTCTCTCCTGTCTTCCTGCTGCAAATTTTCTTTTGAGAAAAATTATCAATATCAGCTTTCTGAAGAGTCTGCATATTCTTTAAATACCTCTTGTCTCCATTTCTAAAAATTTTCATCCCTGTGGTGTTCACTATATGGAAAGGTAAAGGCTAGTGCACTTAGAAGAGCTCTTTCTTAACAGTAAGCCCATTAAACAAATCCATACTTGGTAATCCCATTACAGCCTCCAAGCTGGTGCTCTGCTGAGTTGAGTCTCACTTAGCAGTGAAACAGGGTAGTCACAGGGCAGCATCTGACTAGTACAAGTCCTTGAAAGGAAAGTCAGAGACCTCTAGTCACATGAGAAATGCACTGATCTGTGAAAGGTGATAATCTGGCCTGTGCTAAAGTGATTTTTAAAATCCCAGTAAACTGAAGGATTTCAAGGTTTCAAACTTCCGACTGTTTGTTTTCTTAAACAGTAATATAATTTGAGCAAGGTTGTTTCGATGTATATCTTACACGTTAGGGAAGTTGGGCAGCTCTCTCTAATGTTTTCCAGATTATCTGTGTTTTCTTGGTGACTCTGAGACTGATTAATCAGCAGTGCTGATCGCTGCTGCGCAGGAAGGAGTGTTTCAAGTGTGTCCTGTGCATTAAGTGTGCATTGGTTATTGCAAAAAAAGAAAGTGGGAAGGATTTAGTTCCACACTGGATTTTCCCCAGGGATACTCCTCACTCGCTCTGCAGGAAGACCTCAGTGGGATCCTGCTCCACGTGCCCCTTATCTCCACTCTTCTGATGAAGTGTTAGAGGCATAAGAAGAGCAAGGGTTTTGCCAGAGATGTGCAATGAGATAATGACTCTGAGCGCATTTCCCCTGGCTCCCTGTTTGCTCTAACTGTAAGAAGTGCAGTTCTCAGGGCAGCCCTCTGCTGCACCCTCACAAGTTGTTTACAAGGTGAATAGTCAGGCTGTTTTACTCTAAGGGACTTTTTTTAGTATTACAAGCTGGCGAATGATAGTTGCTAAGAGTCAGGGAAATTCTCATGACTGACAAAAATATCTTACTAAACTAAAAAAAAAATCATAATCCCATTAATTTTACATTTTATTTTTTACTTAAAGCAGTTAAAAAATTAAACCTTAAGACTTCTTTTTGTTAAATAGAGATACATATTTAGACTAGGCACTTGCATTTTTCAATTTGGAGGGTCTTTATAGCTTGCTAGCAGCTGGAGGATAACTGCATGCACTGTCTTCTCCTGTGGTTCTCTCTTTTTATTTGCTTCTTTTATTATTTTTAAAGTTATCAATACAGTAAAGAGTCATGGCTTCCTCACATCATTGGTCACTTTTGAATTAGTGACCGCCGGGAACCTTCCTGCCCGATTTTATTTTCACTGCATGTTCTTGTTTAGGCACAGACCAGGCACAGGTGACCTGATGGAAATGCCAACAGGGAACGTCTTCTATCGGAGCTGACGGTTTCCATTGCACAGAGGGTTTTCTTTGTTGGTTTTACTTCAACTCCTGTGAGGCAGAGGAACGTTCATCACCGTTTATCTGTGAGCTCAGGCAGAGGGTGCAGTCTCTCTGGAAGCCCAGCTGTTCCTGTCATGTGTCACACTGGGCGGGTGGGGACAGTTAGTGGCTTTGGATTGAACTGGGAAGCACTTTGTGATAGGGAGGTGGCTGCCACCTCACGCTGCTCAAGTTTCAGCACCGGTTGCTCAGAGGTTTGAGGGCTTTTATGTCATCACGTCTTGCGTGGGAGTGTCTTTTCTGTATGACATAGCACAGGAATTAATTTTAGGAGGCGAATGCCAGGCAGGCCAGACTTAAGAGCAAAGAATAAAAAAAGATCATTTCTGAACTCATCATAATCCATGGAACATGATGTTTCTTTCATTATCCTCATTTTAGCAGCTATGGATAGTCCGTGGACCCTGCTGGCTTTAAGTATTGATTGGCGTAACTGAGCCTTGGAGTTAATTGAACTTTTTGGTTATTTCTGGTTCCACTATTGTTTGCGTTTTAAGTTCCTGCACAGCAGAGGGGATTTAGGATAGTTCTGAGTTCTAGGCTATGGGAACATCATTTGAAAAATAAGCCCTCTAGTTTTTCATTCTCTTTCTGCAAATAAGCTATGTTTCAGAGGATAATTACTTTTTGTTATTTATTTCTGTACATAGGTCTCTTAACTGGAAACTGCTTTCCAGGACAGTTCCTAATCCTTTTACTTACACAAGTTTAGTATATGTTTACCTATACTTTCACTGTGACTTTTATAAATGGATTTTATTTTGCTGAATTATAAATTGTATGTCTCTATGCATTGTAACCCTTAATGCCTTTGAAAATCCACTCTGGATGCTAAGGGTTGGAATTATCTCCAAATGTGTTTATTTGACATAAGCTGATGTGTGATATTTAATACTGTAGATACTGCAGCATTTTATTTGTTACTGCATTTGGCTTTTTGGTTCAGGTGAAATATATAATCTATGCATTTTTATTTAAAGTATATAAATGACGTGTAAGTTTGTGCTGTGAAGTAAAAATATATTGAACTGAAAACTGTTGGAATCTGGCTAATGTTGTCTGCAGTTTTTATCTTCCCCCTTCTTTCTATGTGACCTGAGTGTACCTTGCATGACTGGAAAAGGAGTTTAAGACACCAGGCTCTGTCTCAAGCTCTTCTATAGCACCAACCAGCAGCTCGTTCCCCAGCGCCTCCTTGGCAGTGACGTGAATTAAAGAAGTGAATAAAAAGATCATTTTTCTTGCTCTTCTTTTGCCTTCCTACAGTAACGCCTGCTTCCCAAACCACATGCCGGGGGGCCTAAATCCCCTAAGAGGCCCCTGCTCTCTCAAGCAGCCAGTGTTTCTTCCTGGCGGGGTCAGGCCCTGCGCTTGTCGCACCCCGAACGCGCCTCTTCTCTGCTTTTCTCCACACACAGCCCTGGGGAAGGGCCCTGTTACTTCTCTTCGTTTTAATGGATTCTGCAGTTTTTTGAGGCACCTGGCAGGCCACCTAGCGGCCTTGGCGCCACCGAGGGGGCTAAACACTATAAAAAGAACAAAAAAGGAAGAAAAGAGCGGTTTTCTGGCGGTATCTTAACCAGGCCGGCCGCGACGCCACCTGAGACCCGACGCGCTCAGCGCACCCTCCCAGGTCCCGCCCCCGGAAGTGACGCGCACGGCCTTCCGCCGCCGCCACCGCCGCCGCCGCCGCGGAGGGCAGGGAGAACCGGGCGCCCTGAGGAGCCGCGCGCGGGGCGGGAGGCGCCGCCGCCACTGGTGAGACGCGTCCCGGAGGGGGAAGAGGAGCGGGATCCTCGGTGTCTCATTTGCCGCACCAGGGCCTCCGCGGTGCGGGGGAGGTCGGTGGGAGGCCGCTCGGTCCCGGCGGCACCGGCGTGTGTCCTCACTCCCCGGGGTAGACGTGGTGTCTCCCGTGCGCTGCTTCGTTCTCTCTATTACGAAACCACTGTGGCGGTGCTCGGGAATCGGTATCGGCCGCGTCTCGAGGTACCCGAGAGCCCTTTCAGTCCCTAAGGGGGTTTAGAGACCGCTGATCCCTCAGTTTAAAAGGGACCAGCGCCCTCCAAGAGCAGGGCTCTGGCTCCGCGAGTCAAACGCGCCGCCCTTCGGAACAGGGTCCCGCGAGGGTCTGGGGGCAGGAGGAAGGGGGTTGTAGCTCGCTGGGGGCTTCTGCTGGTGAAGGACAAAGCGATACGCAGCAGAAGAAAACATAGGAGCATAAACCAAATATACCAGCTCAGCAGATCACTTCGCAAAATAAGCTCTCGGTCGTTAAAATACTCCACAATTCTGATAGTTCATCTATTTTAGGTTTGTTTTTCAGTGCTATCTAATCTGTAGCAGTCTTTCCTTTTGCTCTCCTGCTGTTTGCTCTCTACCCTCTCAGTCTGCTCATTTGCTCTCTGTTGGTGGACTCCTTGAGACCTAAACTGCCCCTCAAGATGTCCTGTCTAATGGTGCAGGTGAATTGTGCTCAGACACAGCTGGTGCCAAATCGGGCAGAGAGCGCACAGGATGTTTTGAAGCCTTCTTCTAAGGTTCTAGCAAATTTAGATATAATCTGTGCCCAAGTGGGCAAATAATGTGGTGGCTTGGCACATCGGCAAAATATATCATGTATGAAGCACCCAGTAGCTGATGTTTTTGAAGATATTTTGGAAGCTTTAGATAATCAGAACCTTATTTTAACTTGAATTTCCAACCAAACACTTTTTTTTTTTTTTTTTTTAAGATGTTTCATTTGGGATCTGGGATTTAATTTAAAAGTGCAATTGTGAGTCTCATGTAGGTGCTGAGATACAGATGTTAATTCATGAATACATGTTACTTCACGTGCTGCTCCTAACGGGACAGTCATTGCTCTGGGCACCAGCTAAAAGTTTGATGTGGGCAAACAAAATCATGAGTGGGGAAATGCTTTGAGCCTTCTCTCAAGCTGAAGTTGACCTCGAGCTCTCCGAGAAGGTTGTTGCAAAGTCGCCTGGCCATTAGGCTCCAGGTGTTTAAGTAGTCATTGTAATTTCTTTTGTCACTTGTAGCACAAAAGCTATATGAATGTCTTCAGGTGACTAAACAAACTGTGTCTGTAATCGTGGTTAAAACCTTATTTTTTCTCAGGAACATTAGCCAACAAACTGCCCTATGTATACGAGGAAACAATTGCTCTAGGTGAAACTCCTTAATTGGAAGGAAGAGGCGCTTTAAAATAGTTCAGACTCATGCAATCTATACCACAAAGATGGATACTACATTTCTGCGTCGGTCTTTACTAATTCTTAGTGTTTAATGGCGCTCGTGTTTTCTGTTCATGAGTCTCTTAGGCTGTGTCACCCCACCCTTTCCTTTGGAGGAAATTACTGCATGTTTAATTAGCGCTGTGTTAGTTACGTGCCCGAATGTTCAGGATTGCGTGTGAATCAGGGCTATTTCAACACCTCTATAATGTGGAGATGCTCCGGACAGTGGTTGCTCTTTGCAAGCAGTAGTTAGCTGATGGGAAACCACAGATGGGCTATCCAGGTAATTCACATGTTGATAGTTGAGGCTCGGATTTGCTTGAAAGATTTTCTCCTGCTTCAGATGGCGGTGGCGATGATGTGTTTCACTGCTTGTGCAAAGAGATGCTTTCCTTTGCTTTTAAAATAATGCTATTCATCTCTTTGCAGACGCTGTCACTTGGGATGTTGTAATAGCCTCAGACACTGGTGGCTAGACATGTTATTTTAAGAACATCTTTCTATAGGCAAAAGTTATAATTAAACCTAATATCTTCCTCCCCTCTTTCCCCTGCCCCTCCTCAGATTTCATACACTTCATAGTGGACATACTCTACCTTGTAAACTTACTTTCATTAACTAAAGCTACATGTATGCTGCAAAATAGCTTCAGGGGTCCCTGCTCTCTAGAGCAGATGTGGGATTTGCTGTGCTATTCAGCAACGTATAAAGCACAAAGCAGCAACTGCTGTTTGCAGGAATGCGTGTGGAAGCTTTCCCGGCTTTGCTTGCTTTAAAATCCCATGCCTGGGGATCGCCGCCCTGGCACACAAGAAGGGTGCTTGATACCGTGTCACACGCTCAGAAAATGCCCTTTTGGAGTCCTTTGATGTTTTCTCGCAGGAGGAATTAATACAGATTGTTCATTAAGTATTATGAAGATCTAAACTTCAAGAGTTAAACCACATTTACGTTGGCCCGAGGGAAAGGCTGGTGTCAAGTGTTGCTATGAGTTGTGCCCAGCTTATTTTGGGCAGACTGTTGATACTAAGAAGCAGCGTAAGGTAAAATGATGATCAAAACAGAGCAAGAGGGACTCCGAAGTCACCAGGCAGGTTTTTTACAAGGCAGAAGTGTAGAAGGATGAAATATGCTATCCAGAAGTGAAAGGTAATTTTATACTTTCAAGCTGGCCTGCCTGTTTTGCTCTTAAATCTAAAAATAGGGAGGCTTCACATGTGTTAATCAACACTGGTACCAATGTTGAAACTTCCTTTTAAAGCAGTCTTACCAAGCCGCTGCTTTCATTTCCACAGTTAGCATGCAGGGCTCCTCAGAAACTGCTCTTTATAGACTATGATAGTTATAAATTGATTTACAGTTACATGCCTATGGGTGAGCTATAGGTTGATAAGGTGAAGGCTCTTCCTACTCAGCTGTGGTGTGGGGTGTTTTCCAGTTTGCTCTTCCATGCACAGATGACCCGGGCAATCCAACACTCAAATAATTTGTGAATAAATCAGTATTTTATCTTTGTGGCAGCGATACAATCCATTCTGAAAATAAAGATGTCTTTTTGCCTGTTCTGACCCTAGGAAGTAAAGAGATCGTGATTGCTCCATGCTAGAAAAGAATAAGCAGGACAAGGCAGTGGCGTCTGAACCACTTCTGAAACTTGTTTCACAAACTAAGCTCTCCCCGAAGCCAAAGCTGTACCTGGAGTCTTGGTAAACACTAATGTGTTGTGAAACCTGCCTTCAGTTTAGCGTTGGAAAGAATGCATTATGTAAGCGTAGCCCCGTCCGTGTGTATATTAAATCAATCCTGTGGCAGATCTTGTTTGGATGCAAGGTGCCCCTCTTTCATGTTACGTAAAGGCTAGGAGGGCACTTACTCTTCACTGTGGCCCTAGGAGCTATTTTAATAGGTTTCCTGTAAGGTTTTGCAGCTATTTGGTTTGTTTGGTGTGAAAATCAGCTAATATGCTCAGCCTCTTGCTGTTGTCAGTGATCTAAAAGGTATGATTGCATAGAGGAGTATTTGCTGCTACTTCAGTGCCTGTTGTGGAGTATTAACAAAAGTGGCCTAGGAATTTAGAGAATTAAAATGAGAGAAGAGCAAGCTTTGGGGGGAACTTAAAAGTTAGTTTTGGTTGTTATGTAACTGACCTAGAAATCAAGATGTCACGTGTAATCTTCAAGTATCTGAAAACTTCTGAGTTCTCTTCTTATGCTGCAGCTTTAATTGTGAAATCGTGCTGGTTATGAAGGCTGCATCTTTAGTCATGTTGGAATTTAATGGGAGATCATCAGAGAAATAAAATAGTATCTAGGTGTGTAGTTCTGTGCCAGTGCAGTCCGGTTCTGCGTCAGTGTTGATCAGCTTCACTGTTTCTGTCAATGGATAGTGAGGATGTCCGTGGCTGAGCGTCCCCTTTGGGGTCCTTGGTTTGATCCGTATGGGAACACGGACATGCAGAGCGGGATCTAACTGCTGCTGCTGAGTGTTGGTGCCTGTCGTGGCTGCTATTCCGAAGCCTGCGGCCGTTCCCCCGTGTGTGGGGACCCTGCACTGCGGATCGTGGTCTGTGAAGGGCAAAGCCTGGCAGGGACGAGCACTGATGAAATATCTTTGCTGATTTAGACGCCGCCTTCTTGCTCCCCAGGAGAAACTGGGGCTCTTGACCCAGGCCAGTGGCTGAACCTGCACGTCCTTGTTTGCCAGTTACAAGTGCTTTATTGAGCACTTACATTCAGTGGGGACGATTGCCCTTCAGGGCAGAGGAGAACATACAAAAACAAAAAGCTACTTGGCCTTCCCTAACCATAATATGACAATTTTCCAGTCTTCATTTTTTAGTATCAGTTCATTTTTGTTGATAATGCCTGTTACCACAGCACGTGTTTCCTTGCTCCTTCCGCGATGTTCTTCAGCAAATCTTCAGAGACAGGGGCAGGATGAAGCGGGTGACTCGGCGCCTGCCCAGCCTGCGGCGCTTCGCAGAGCGGCTGGTTTTGCTGCGCTCGGCTCGGAGCTCCTGCTTCCCTGGCTGCGGTCACCGAAACCCTGCGCCCTTTCCACGAGCGCTCACAGCTGCGGCTTTGAGAACGTCACAGAGCTGTCGGACAGTGAGCTGCCTCATCCTCCCCCAAAATCCTGAGTTTCCATTTTCTGAACTAAGCTGTGGGTTATCAGATATTCTTCCTGGATGACAAACATCTAAGGGGTGAGGAAGTGTCAAGAAGCCTGCATGAGTTGGTATGGTACTCTTTGAAATGTTTGCTGTGAGGAATCAGGAGCTTATAGTGTTTCTTTATCACCATAATTTGTGAGCACGGACACAGGAGATGTCACCTCTGCTCTTAGCGCTCACAGACTGATTAGATTCAGGGCAGATTTACTTGAAGCGTTTATCAAGCAAACTGGAAAAATGAGTCCATTTATGGTATAAATTACAGACATTTACTCCTCCATGGCTTGGTGCTTCTTGCATATGCTGAGAAGCCTTTTCATAAAGATGGTTAAAGTGCAAAAAGGATGCTTGGTGCAATGCACATTTCCATATTGTACCATTGTACCAGTTATTTTTATTTATGATTTTTTTTTTTTAAGAAGTGAATTTTATTCTTGCCTTCTTTACTCATGTTTCCCTGACTTCTCAGGGGTCAGGCGGTGTGTTTACCTGCTCCTCCAACTGCAGCAAAACCCCAACTTGCTCCTCCTTTAGGATTACGTTACTCAGAACGTCTTGCTTTTATGCAGGGCGTGAATTCAAATAAGAGGTCTCACCACGCGAGTGCATTAAGGAGTCGATCTTTAAATCAGAAATGATCTTCTGTTAGTTAGAAGAAGAGAAGGGAATGGATGAGGGGGGAAAAAAAAACCAGTGTTTTAGATACTCAGGGTTTCTAACATACCTTTTTTAGGAGTAGAAGATGGTAAGTTACACAGCAGTTTAGTTGCACAAAGTTGACTTGAGTTAGATTATTAAAACTGCATTTAAATATCCTCAGTTTAAATAAACTGCTTGACTTGCTTGATTTGGTAAAATACAAATGCTGGCCTGCAGAAAATGGCTTGGAACTTTTTTTTTGTAGTGGTAGTTTGTCTTTAAATGAAGAATAAAACCCTCATTCTCAGTGCTGCGTGTGATTTCTTGCTATTGATTCAGAGTGACCTTTCTTGTCCCTGAATGTGAAACTGATGTAACTGCAATCTAAAATCCGTGAAGGGGAGGGAAGGAAGCTGCTTTCTTTCTCCATGACTTGGATTCCCAGTTTTTCACAGTCTCTCCTTGACCCATAGTATTATTTCTGATGTACACAAAGGATTACCAGGATGACAGAAATAATTGTGGCACTAAAATATGATTAAAGGTCTGTAGTTTTGTGCCATGTGTGCCGAGGCAGTGGAAGTATAAAAGCACAAGTGGCAGAGTGAGTGGAATAGGCTGTTAAGATTTCACAAAGCAAGATGTTGACACAGGATTTAAGCAAGATGGTGGGTTTCGTTTTGCTTTGGTTTCCCAAAGATCACATGTCCTCAGCACTGAGCTGCTGCTTGGGTGCAAAACCTGAGCTGGTGAAACAGGCCTGCAGGCTACAGTTGCAGAACTCTTGTAACTTCTTCCATTCTAGTGGGTGGTTTTTTTTTAATCGCTTTAATTGCTTACTACAGGCACCCGTAATACAAGTCTTTAGCAAATGTATTGCCTGGCTTTCTTCTCTTTGGCCTGCAGTAACAGAAGGGCATTAAGGACTGCCCAGGTCTCCGATGTTCCTGTGGGAAGGAGAAAGGGCGATGTATTTAGCTGCTCTTGTACAAATTAGAAACTAAGTCTTTACAAATTAAGTTATTAGGAGACTCATTCCCTTAAATACAGGTGTCTGTAGTGAAACTCTTTTTAGATTATTTCTAGAAACTCATTACTGACCTAAGAGCAAGCAGTGGGCCCTCATCTTTAATAGCTGGGGTTCAAAAGTCTTCCCTTTTTTGTGTGAGGAGAGAGATCCTAGGGAAGCCTTTGGTTACAAATGCAAGAGCAGGACTCTGAACTGCTGGGGGTCATTCAGCTTATGCAGAGCTTTCTCTGTTGTGATTCCCAGGAGTGAAAAGGGCTTAGACTTGGCAGCCAAGGGCTGTCTTGCAGGCTTGTGTTGGGGCATGTTAGCTTTGTGATCCAGATGCCAGTGTTTTGGTACGCAGGTCTTAAACTTGCTATTGCCAATGATATTGTGCTGCTTTTGTCCTAAAATGAACCCAGCATTTAGGATTGGAAAGAAGTAGCTGAAACACCCTTGGAAGGAAGCTGGCGCGTGGGATGGCTTCTGGCAAATGAAAAATAAAGAAAAGGGAGGGAAGCAGTGTCGGGATTGCTGGAAGAGGAGACTGCTTGGTGACAGTCCAGCCTTGGAGAGCCTCTCAGTTGTCTCTCACTATTGCAGCTGCGTAGGTCTGCCTGCAGGTCAGAGCTCTGCAAACATATGGGAATACGGCCTGTGGCTTTTGGTGCCATTTACTTATACAGTGGAGCCCTTCCTCCTCTGGATTTTATTTTGTTACTGTGGAGGTAGCCAGTAATTAAAGCAGGTGGCTAGTGTCAAAAAGACAAGCTGGCAGAAGGAAGCCTCGCTAGCAATCAAGCATCGAGTTTGTCTTTTAACCCTTTTCTCTTCTTCCCTCCAAGCAGGTAGAAAATGAGCCTGAAGTCTGAACGCAGAGGAATCCATGTGGATCAGTCAGAGCTGTTGTGCAAGAAGGGCTGTGGTTACTATGGCAATCCTGCCTGGCAGGGGTTTTGCTCCAAGTGCTGGAGAGAGGAATATCACAAGGCCAGGCAGAAGCAGATTCAAGAGGACTGGGAGCTGGCAGAGCGGTAAAGAGGCCTCTTTATTCCCTGATCCCTTGCAATAGAGTGACTTCACTAAACACTATTCCTTTCTCCTAGTTTTAAGACGTACTTGGCCTGGCTCAGTTTCCTCGTAAATTCTCAAATTTGTTCTTTGCAGCAGGAATTAAAATCTTCATTTCAATGCAAAGTTGAATATTTATGGTGTACTGATTTAAGGGTTTTCTAAAGAAAGCCTATGAAGTTACAGATGTAAACAAGAAAAATGTTCCAACCTCCCCCCGCCAATGAATACTTTGACCTAAATTGTGTTCTGAAATCTGTGATTTTAACTAGCAGTTGGAAGGATCAAAATGACAGTTTTGATTAAAACAGCCCTTGCCTCTGGAGACGGTGGCTACCGCCTTGAACGTAGCCAGCAAAATGGGTTAACATTTCATCTGCTCCTTGAAAAAATGTTTTTAATCTTGTCTGCAGTCAGTTTAACTGTAAGGAAAGCCCAGAAGAACCAAATCTTTTCAGTGTTTTATTTTTTTCAAGCAAACTTTTATTGCAAAACAGTCTAGTTTTTCTTGTGTGTCCAGTGGTTGACCTGGAAAATGGAGGTTGAGGGTATCTGAGTGAGGAAATCAGAGCTGCATTTCTGTTGGATTTGGGTAGAAAATAAAAGCATTATCTCTTGCATAGGAGAGTGCAGAATATCCTTCGAATATAGCACCACAGGTGGCCTTCTTGTCACTCGCAGGTGTAAGTTACCTGACATCCCACTGAAAATGAACTGTGTTAATTAAGGCTGTATGAATTTTTGAGGGGGGCACCACGTAGCCACATCAGCTTCATGACTGTCCATGCTGGTTGCCTGGCAGTAGGGTTGAGCTGCCCGATACTTTGGATCGTGTTGGCACAGAGCCTCTGCACACGCTTGCCTTCTTGTATCAGTAGTATATTCCAGAACTTTTATCAGGGAAAAAAAAAAATGCCTGCAAAGTATTATCTGCTCTTAAACCTGGAGCCTTTTTGCTGAACTTGAGTTACGCAGTGGTAAGTTAACCAAGAGCATTTAAGAAAAAAAAAAGGCCTATGTGCAGTGTTTACCCTCAGCTGCTTCTAGAAGGTCACGTCTGTGGAAGCTTTTTGAACTTGAGTCCAGACTGATGATTGTTCCTAAACCCTAAGTTATTTGTTACCTAATTAGTCTCCTCTTCCTTAGTCCGTCCTGGGCTGGATGAGTGTTTAAAGAAAGTTACTTGACTCTTTACCCTCTTGAGAAGAAATATAATACAGCCCATTTTAATTCTCCTGCTCAAGAAGAAAAGTAGCCTTCGAAGTTTTGGTATGTTTTTCTCCTGCAAAGAAGCTGTTTGAAGATTGCAAAAACATTTTTGGGTAGAAAGAGATCGTGTGTTGGGTGACAAAGACATCTCAAAACATAAAGTATTTCTGATGAAATATGCAGTGGATATTTCAACCCTGGATGGGAGCAGGAGTGGAGAGTGACAGAGTGCACCGATGGAAGAACTCCTGTTCTTTCTCTTTCTCCTCCACTCCCTATGATCTTTTCCCTCCTCTCCACCTTTGTGAAGATAACATCTAAGGTCGTGACATGAGGGAAAGGTGACTGATGACATTTCAGTCTCCTTCCTTGTGACATTTCTGTTTGATTCTCTCGGGCCATCTTAACCCTTCCCTCACTTTCACTGTAGCAATGGGGAAAGAAGGGACCTAAGTGAGATGTGTGATAGGCAGCTAAAGATGAAGGTGGGCATAGAGGAGATGTGGCATGCCAAAGAGTGAGTTATTGCCCAGGAAACTAACTTATTTGTGCTGGTGTTAACCACTTCAGTTAGACCTGCATCTTTCTAATTCAGGCTTCAGCGTGAGGAGGAAGAAGCATATGCCAGCAGCCAGAGTACCCAAGGGGCACAGTCACTGACCTTTTCCAAATTTGAAGAAAAGAAAACCAATGAGAAGACTCGAAAGGTGACTACTGTGAAGAAATTTTTCACAGCTTCTTCCAGAGCAGGAGCTAAAAAGGGTAACTTTTCCTTTGTTTTTAATGGTTCTGTACAACATGTTCAGTTAGAAGTATTCTTTGACAATATTGGGCAGACTTACAGCATTACTTGCATAGCCCCAGACCTACATGTGTCACTGCTTAAAAACTATGAAAACTGCTTTGAATTTGATCTGTTAAAAGTATTTTAGCAGTCGTTTTACCTGCATATGTCTTTAAAACATGAGTGCCTGGTGAATTTTTAGTGGGTTCTGAATTCAACATGTAATTCATAAATATTTCTGTTAGTTTTATGGTTGTGTCTTGAATTTATATAACTGATGAGAACAGTCTAGAAATAATTCTCCTTCACAAACGCTCCTTCCTCTTCTCTGCAACTGGGAGAGTGAAACAGAATTGAAAAAAAAAAACTTAGGTTACAGGAGCAATAAACAATATCTGTGTGTGTGCACACACAGTTAATGACAGGAGATAGTGGTTCATAGATTTATCTTTACATGACCGTAACTGTTATCCTAATGTAGATGGGAAGTTGGCCAAAGTTGCTGGCTGTCCCAAGGAGCAAAAAGAGTTGTCTGGTTTCATTTTGGCTCATATTGGAGGAATGATTTTTCAAAATTTTGAATATGCCTTGCTATACAGCTACAGAAATCACCTCCTCTTCCTGTATAAAGTATTTTACAGAGAGATTCCTAGAAGATGTAGGGTTTTCTTGTCCAGAGAGTTTGTGGTTTGTCGCTTACATAGTGAAGCTTTTGGAGAGTGGATGCTGTATGTGCAATGCTATTGAAAATGCACAAAAATGTGAACTTTTTGGTGACTGTAATCTTTTAAGTAGAATGGTGATGCTGCCACAATGTAACACCTCAAGCAGCTTTAACAGAAAAATAGGACTGTATAAGCAGGGTACCTTTAAAGGACAATAAATGTATAAGGAAACCGCAGTGTTACCTTCAACTAGAAAGGAACATGTGGGTTGTGAATATAAAGTTTGTTGGCTGAACAGTTTTATTCTAGAGCATGTGTGCAAGGAAAATGTGATTAATGGCACTGATGCCTTTGCATGGCAGTAACGTCCGCGGATTGCTTGCTTTGACTTGGGCACAAATGGTAAAATGCTTGACTCTCGAGAAGGAATTGCAGAGGAAAAAGCAAAATCAGTGTATCTTAACCTTACGGACAACTCATTTCTTTGGGAAATTGTAAATATACCTGGAATTTACCTTAGAAATTATCTTAGTTCATGAGCACCAGCTGGCTAAGGAGGCATTTTGTGATGTATTAGTATTTTTTTTTTAACATTCATTCTTTTCACTTCCCATGTTTTGTTTTGTTTTGCACCATTCGCTGTCTCACGCACTCCTGCTCCTGGTGTCTTGCTTGCTTTTGCATTTATTTCAGCAGCTCAAGAGAAAACCATAAAGCAAGGACAGCTTGGGAGGGAGCGAAATGCTGATAACATTCTCAGGGATTTGAAGGAAATTTTTACTCCCTCCTGGGAACTGGCCTCCCCTTCTGAAGGTAATGCAGCATAGCTCGAGCAAGCTGTCTGCCTGGTTTTAGTAAGCTGACTTAGTTGGGCTTCGCAAAATACAAACTAGGGTTGTGCCAGTAATAACCCACGCTATCGAATGCGAGCGCGACAGAAAAGCAAATCCAGCGTTCTGAGTGAACTTGAGTCTCTAAATCAGTTCTTTATTTTTTGGTGTAGAAAGTACAGGAATAAAATTGATGATTTTGTTGAGCTCTGCTTTAGTTTGTCATCTGAAGGAATATGCAGTTTCAAATAATTCCAGGTTGCCATTAGAAATCTCATTCTAAGTTAAAACTACTTCGATTTAATAGTTTGAACTTCAAGAGCACTTATACTGAACAGGCTTAGGATCTTACCTTGGCTTCTTTGGCATTTTGACAAGTTCTACCAACTAAAGAAAATATAAGATGTAGAGTGTCTTTATTCTGCTAATTATTTATATACAAGTGAGTGGCTGCGTGCAATAGAGCTAATGACAACACTGTTTTCATATTCTTTACGTTAACTCAAGTCTATTGTCATGGCACAACCATAGTTAAATCTCTGGAGTGCTGACATTCCCCTGTGACATCTAGCACCTCCATGCCATGCCTCAAGACAAATTTTAATATAAATATAGTGTTCCCTCTCAGCAAAAGGTGATCCTAACTTCTCCTGCTTTTTGTTTTGGCTTTTCTCTTCTGCTAGATTCTCTCTCATTTGTTCAAGAGGACTTCCTTTTCTGTAATCACATTTTTGTAGGTAGACTGACTTAGTTTTGGGATACGTGATGCAGCTGAAAGTGTTTTGGCCAAAACTGCCTGTGTTCCTGTAGACCTCAGTAATCAGTGCATGCTGTGCAGATAAAACCTTCCTCAAATCCAAATTAAGCATACAAGCATAATGATACTACTCACATTGAAATACGTATTTTTTTTTTGCTTTGTAGTTCTGCATGTCTCCTTACTGAAGCAAGTTTTATGCTGCATATTAGTTCTTGAGATTGGAAGATATGCTTGTATCATTTTGATTATGAATATTTTTGTGTCTTCTGTCTCTGCTGCTTGCTTTTCATCATGTTCATTTACTTCATCTCTGTTCAATCCTTCATTTTGAGCAGTGTTGGCTGGCAAGTTGAAAGGTGGGTGAGCTAAACTCGGCTAGCGAAGATAGCAGACCTGTACACTTGACTCGCCTTTCCCCGAAATCAGATGTGCTTGTGTGGAAAACCCCTGTGGTTTTGGCTCTATAAACTTGCA
Organism: Nothocercus julius; assembly: GCA_013398735.1. NCBI lineage: Eukaryota > Metazoa > Chordata > Aves > Tinamiformes > Tinamidae > Nothocercus > Nothocercus julius. Next base: position 582,828 of record VZSV01000203.1, on the reverse strand, counting down.
TCCAGTGCTGTGTGCAGTCTGTGTTCCTGCCTCGCTCTCGAGTGCCAGGCGGATTCTTCCTCAAACAGATGTGAAGCTTCTGCTGTCCGAAACACGAGTGGCCGAGCTCTCATTTACACCGCGAGGTGATTCTGCAGCAGCGCAGTCCCTCCAAACCAGGGCTGCTCTGTCTGCACCAGCCTCGTGCTCCCATTCCCAGGCTGCTCCCGGTGTTCCCACGATCTGGCGTAAATCAGCCCGGGGAGCTGATCCTGCTGAAAAATAACCCCATGAGAAAGACTTGCTCCTGACTAGGACTATCCTGAGCTTATTCTCCCGGAGCTGGTTCATCAGCAGTTGAATGATCCCTAGTGTTGGTGCAGGTGAAGGAGCGGGAAGGTAAAGGTGAGGGAGAATGGGAGTGGGACCACTCCCTTAGTTGAAGCTGTGGTGGAATCACTCCTCAGAGCCTTGATCTCCTATGGAGGGATCTTACATGTGAAAGAAAATGCAAGAAAACTTGAAAGCAAACCCGTATTGTGGTGATTTGCTAGCATCAAAAGGCCATTAGTGTAAATGGGTGTCTGGCTATAAATGTTTCACTGTGGAATATTCAGTTTCCTACAGTTATATTTAACAATATTCACCATTTCATGTTTAACACTTTCTTCAGACAAACAGAACGCTTATTCGTCTGCGAAGCTGGAAGAAAAATCTTGAGCTTTTAGTACATGCGAAACACTTTCTGAATTCATACATTGGTGTGCAAAAGTTAATCTACTGTGTCAAATTTTTCCCAGCAGAGATCCAGGAAACCAAGGCTCCCAGCCCTTCTATAAACAGGCAGGCCAGCATTGAGACAGATCGAGTATCGAAGGAATTCATAGAATTTCTCAAGACATATCATAAACCCGGACAGGATATCTATAAACAATGTAAATTATTTTTGGACACAATGAATCATAAAAGGGTAAGTGTGTTCCCCCCCCCTCCTTCCTCCTTGTCAGAAAAAAGACGCTTCTTCGTTCTTTCCATAAAAACTATATTGTCCTCCTTGAAATATTAATGTGACTGTAGTGCCACCTTCAGGGATCCGACAGGATTCTGTACTCGGATCCTGTCCTGTTTTCTCTTGTTTACTGCCTTTCCTGTTTAGCTTGTAGTTCCTCAAATGGGATCCTCAAATTTAACTGGAAATTAAAGGATGTTCTCATAGAACCGTATGTGCCCTCTGCTTTGAAAACATCTTGAAGAACTTTTTTAGAATTGGTTTGCTTTGAACATAGAATTTGTGGCGATCGTGGAGCTGTATTGGTTATAAGCACTCGAGGTGTTTTGTTTACCGTAATCAAAGAGAAGTCCTTCTCAAGACTTAATTTGCTACTAAAATTTAACCAAGTCCAAAATGCAGCACTGCCATCAGAGACTTTATGTTCAGAGAGACTGTCTTGTTTTTGGCCAACAGAAATTCGGCAAAATTAATATTAACTCTTTGAGCCTCTTATGCTCTTCAGTAGGTCAATTGGTTAATGCCTGAAAGGCAGTGTTATTTCATAGATAACATTGTGGATATATTTGACAGTAACATTGTCATTGAAACATTTACTGCATAGATATTATTTCAGTTTAATAATTTAAACTCTTGGTTTTTGATATAGTGCATATCATCTTTAAAAGTTAGTGACAAAACTGCAAGCAAACATTCTGCTTAAATAGACTCCACTATTTTAATATCATCAGTAGGAAGTGTGTTTGGGAAAAGGAAATTGGATCTATCCAATTTCACTGCTGATATATATCTATTCAGCAAATAAATATAAATCTCATATATTGAGGAGCTAGTATGTCTTGATTTCTCCTGTTTTGAATACAGTTTAGCCAATGTAAACACTTCTGAGTGTTTTTTTTTTGCAGACTCTTGCTGCTGTTGGACACTTTCCATAAAGAAATGTTAGAGGCATCATTTCTTCTGTACATGCTAACTTTGTCAATTTTATGTTGCAGGATTTAAGTATTGAGGAACAATCTGAATGTGCCCAAGACTTTTACCAAAATGTAGCAGAGAAATTGCAGACACGTTGGAAAGGTATTGTGTTCCTCCTCTTCCTATCGTACTGCTGAAAAAGTGACATTTAGAGGATAAAGCCGCTTGCCCCAGTAAAAACAAAATGCTTCCTAACCATCTCTTAAGAAATGCTAGGAACAACTTTCAGTGCTGTAATTAGAGCTACTGAATTGTTAATACAACTCAGTATGGAATCTTGAAAACAACCTGCAATCTTTATTTTCTGTATGGGGGGCACTATATTGTGCATGTGGAGTTACTCTGTTGTGTTGTGGAATTTGTACCTTTCAGTGCCCCCGGAAAAAGTTGAGAAAGCAATGGATCAGATTGAAAGGTACATTATGACTCGGCAGTATAAGTATGTCTTTTGTCCTGAAACAACTGATGATGAGAAGAAGGATCTGGCTGTCCAAAAGAGAATCAGGTAAGTGTTTAAAGCAAAACTAGCTGAGTAGTCCACGGTACTTTCGATGAAAACAGACATGTTAAAAACTTCCTGCTATGTGGACAAAGCTAGTAAGCATTTTAGCTAAAAAGTGCTTAAATATTTTTATTTAAGAAAGGAAATGAATGAATGGAATGAATAATGAAAGCTACTATAATAGAAAACGTTATCAGTGTGCTTTTGCTAAATTAGAGCAAAAAATGATTTTTAATTGAAATAAGGAATGGAATAACTCAGTGGAGTAAGTTGATTCATAATTGGATTAGTGCTTTGTTTAAATAAAATAGTCCTCATGCATTTTTTTTAATTCAAGAAGCAAGTGGTTTCAAACACCTGAATGTTACTGGCACTGAATGTTTTAACTTCCCCCCCCACCATCATCTTAGGGCTTTGCACTGGGTCACTCCACAAATGTTGTGTGTTCCTGTCAACGAAGAAATTCCAGAAGTCTCTGATATGGTTGTAAAAGCAATTACAGGTTTGTGAACCGAAAAGTTTTTTTTGTTTGTTTGTTTGTTTTGTTCTCTTTTAGGGTTTTTTGGTTGGTTGGTATTAAAAAGTTTACAGCCTTAAATTTCTTAACTCTTGTTAATTGAGACTATTTTCTGCTATAATGAGAAAAGGGGTCCAGACTTCTAGATTTGCAGTAGTCTGTGTATTGTTGGGCTAGTTAATCTATGAAGCAGGAATAGTTTTCTGACAACAAAAGCGTTCAGACTGACAAAATCTATAAGATGTTTGGACTGTACCAACAAAGGGTTGGATAGATAGGTATTTTCATGGAGTATCAAGTACTGTGGAGAACTAGTGCCATTTCAGCATTATGTAGTAAATGTCCTATTCATTTAAGTGCATGATTAGTGTGATTTTAATTATCTGAAGATCTTTTTATCTTGCAGATATTATTGAAATGGATTCGAAGCGTGTCCCTCGTGAGAAATTAGCATGCATCACCAAGTGCAGCAAGCACATATTCAATGCTATTAAAATCACGAAAAATGAACCTGCTTCTGCTGATGACTTCCTTCCAACACTTATATACATTGTTTTGAAGGGAAACCCACCCCGCCTACAGTCCAACATCCAGTATATAACACGCTTCTGTAATCCAAGCAGGTTAATGACAGGAGAAGATGGCTACTATTTTACTAATCTGGTAAGTGTGGGAATAGTATTGATGCTTTATACGAGATCATCTTCTCTTTGAATGGGGAGGAATTCTTGGTAAAGGAAAATACATCATAAAATTGTAGAAGGAAAATAAAAGCTGCTCTTGAAATAGTGGCTCAGGTCACTTAGGGTACAGCAAGCTCTCTTGCTTTATGTCTTTTCTCTCTTCCACCTCTGCTTTTCAAACCAGAACCTCTGCTTTGCCTTCTTTACAGTGTGAAGCCCTTTATTCAATGTCTGATGCTCAGACTTGAGCACATTTTTATTCTGTAGGAGATGAGTACTTGGTATTGCTAAATCCTGGGCTTGGGCAGTAGAGATGTTTATACATGCAGGGTTCACCATTTAAGCCCATAGGAGTTTATCCTATGAAGGGACTGCAGAACTAGGCCATTAATGTATAGAAGTAAATAGGCTTTTTAAAGCTTCTATAGTAAGCACTTATTTGTGTGCTTGTCAATTGGAAAGAATTATGAACTTGGCCCTTCTGCAGCTCATCTTAAAGCAATTTTTTAGAAAAATGTGTAGCTGAATTGAATACTTGAAATATTAGGACAAGAGCATCCCCAAGGTAAGATGGGCATCTCTGCATTTGTTCCTGCAGAAGGATGAGCAGAAAGCATAGCAGATCTCTGCTGATCAGATTATTAACTATAAATATGGTGCTCTGGTTTAGTCATCGTGTCTTGTTCTTTTTGGTCACTCATCTCCAAAATGCAGTAGCCCCAAGGTTTGTAATCCACCTTGCCCAGTTAGTCTGTGTTCAGGTGCAATAGTATCTTCCTATTTCGTGCTCTGAGTTTTTGACCACTTTGAACTTTGGGGAGGGGAGAGAGAGAGATGTGAACTGTCTGCTGTAGTTAGCTGCCTGAGCAGGTCTTTAGAAGTGATTTGAGGCGATAAATAAAATAAGATGTTACTGATTCAACTGCAAGATAAAAAAAAAAAAAAGTAGGACATAAGTTCTAATTTATAGCATATAGTGATACTTGCTCTCTGTTCATAGTGCTGTGCTGTGGCCTTCATTGAAAAGCTGGATGCTCAGTCTTTAAATCTGAGTCAAGAGGATTTTGATCGTTACATGTCTGGTCAGACATCCCCGAAGAAGCAAGAATCTGACAGCTGGTCGCCTGATACCTGCCTGGGTGTTAAGCAAATGTATAAAAACTTAGATCTCCTATCTCAGTTGAATGAGAGACAAGAAAGAATTGTCAGTGAAGCCAAAAAGCTTGAGAAAGACCTGATAGATTGGACTGATGGAATTACAAAGGAAGTCCAAGATATTGTTGAGAAATATCCATTAGAAATAAACCCAAAAAGTCAAGCCTTAGCAGCTATTGACTCTGAAAATGTGGAGAATGACAAGCTGCCTCCACCACTGCAGCCTCAAGTTTATGCAGGATAATTATCAGTGTTAATCTGGAAGGGCATCCTTACCCTCACCTAGTACTATCTGCTACTTGGAAAGGGAAGTAAATTCAAGGGTAAAAATCACATGAGTTTAAATCAGTACATTTTTAAAGGTACATTTTTTTTGTTAAGTGTAATAAATTGTATTTATTTTAGTCAAAGTAGATTTCTATTAGGCTTTTGTGGGTTTTTGAACTGAACTTAAATTTTCTACACAAACCAGTGTAATTTTTAAGCAACACTAGTCCATTGACATATTTTTCCTGCAAGCTTCCTTCTAAGCATGCACTTACATTTTTAATGATTAGTTTAACATAAGAAAATTTCGAGTTCTGGCAGAAGCTCGAAAGGTACCAATGGTAGTTGGAATTTATTCTGTAGCTGTAAAAATGAAATATATATTGTAAAATATGTAAAATTGTATATAGATTTAAAATGTAATGTCTCAACTGTGCATGACGTTGTGTATTAGTGAAAATACTATGGGAAAGTGTTCATTATAGCACCTTTCAGCTGAATCCTTTTGCAGTATAAAGGCAAGCACACTGTTACTGTTTCAATAAGCTATGTGGTATAAATGATGAATTGCAGTCAGAGAGGATATTCTTGTAATGATTTGAAAACTTCACATTGGTTGTCTTCAAATTTAATCCTTATAAAAAGAAAGCGTTACCCAAAATATGGTATTTCTTCATATAAACACCTCTGCTTTGTCAGTCCACCTGATAACCTTCAGTGCTGAAGTAGAAGTGCTGATATGGCTTCTTTTGAAGAGAATGTTAAGCCAGGCTTGGAACAAGAAGTGGGGGGCAGAGGAACAGTGCAAGAGTTGGGTAAAAAGTGGCTTTTTTTGTCCTGATGGCTTTTTTGGGATAATCTTGATAGATAATAAGTTCATACAATTAGAGGCTGCTTTTAGTGGGAGCATGAGCCATTGCTCCAAACAGGAAAATGTATTTTAATATAACGAAAATGTCACTCTTTTGATCTTCAGTGACGTTTAGCAAAGGAGGTTACCTTGCCAAGTACTGAGCATCAAGGTAAATACTGTTTTATGTCACTAAAACTTTAGATCAGTATATAGTGTGTTTGAAGCGGAGAGCTCACTCTGCAAAAAGTAACCTCTTGCAATAGAACTGTTTTTATGCCAGTGAAACATTTTATATATCATTTTAAATCTCTTCCAGTTAATCTAGTGTGCCATGTCTTGTTTATATACCTGTGATATCTAACATCATCTAAAACTACTTAGCTGAAACAATTCTAAAGCAATGTTAAGTTCTTACCATCAGGAGGAAAGTACCTACCTCTCTACTACGTTCCACTGCTTTAAAAACACAGATATTTAAATTTGTACTGCAATAATTTCAGACCAAAACTGTGATTTGTCCCTTTTTGTCAAATATATTTAGCCTCATGAACTATGCACTCATAGTGTTTTGGAAATACCTGGTTACCACATGAGGTGAAGCAATGAATTTATCAACTGATAGCAGGAAATTAGATTTAGTATATCCACAATAGTACTGTTCCCAGACTGTTTAAATCTGACCCGTGCTTGTGGTAAATATACTGCAAAGTCTTTATTTTCTTTAAAAAAAGCTAGGTGCTAATTCTGATATCCAGGTACACAGGTTTTCTTGAAAACAAAAACTTCTGGCTATTGTGTAAGTTGCCATGTTTAAATAAAATTGTGTATGGTGTTCCCTTGTTAATGAGTTCCTAAAAATCTTGTCACTGGGTTTTGTTATGCTGTTAATGATTAATATGAACCTAATTATGACTGGTTCTGCATTCTCTGTGTTTAAGAAGAAAGAAATCTTAATCACTCAGGTGAAAGCCTGGATAACAGAATTTCTTTTTCTTTTCAGAAAAGATCATTGTAGCGATAAAGTACTCGAGAATGACCTGCTGGTGTGTTGTCACTAACGTGTATCTAATTCATGTGCCATCTTGTTGTCAAGCCACTAAAGTGGATGTTTTTGCAAACAAATCCTGAGAACCCCTGTAAGGCAGGTAAGGTGGATTCCCAAATCTTCCTACAAGTTAACAAAGCAGGAGGAGAGGGGCTTGCTCATGGCTGTAGTCTAGGCTGGGTAGATACCAAATTGCAGGAGTCCCATTCCGGTGTCTGGATAACGAGGGCTGCTTTAAGACCTTGCGAATGTTTTATTAGACTAATGACTCACCTGTAGGTAAAACAGTAAATACTTTTGCCTTGCTCAAAAGGAAGGCAGTTGCCAGAGTAATAACCTCCAAGTATCTTACCAGTGTTGAAAATTCAGAATGGGCAAGTCTGGGCAACGCACAGCGAGCTGGGAGGTGCCACTCGTCAAGCTGGGAAGGCCCCACATCAGATTTCAGCTAAAAACCCCATTAATAAGCAGTACCCATGGGATTGGTACTTGCTCTGGGTGCTTGGTACTGGGCATCACGGCACTGTACAGATGCTCTGGGCCCACGGATGTGATCGAGAGAGGTACACAAGGAACAAGATGCATAAGAGACCTGGATGAAGAGGAAAAAGGTTGAAATCACTGTTACTGAGTCAGTTCTTTGCACAGTGCTAGAAAGGAAAGAGGAGCTGTAAACAAGTTATTAGTAAACAGGAGTCTTTAAACAAGACACTGTCTTAAAATGAATTGCATTATAGGCTGTTATGCTTTGGCAAGATCACAGTATCAGAAATTATTTAATTTTTCTCAGCAGTCCACTAATAATTCAGTATTACTCAAAACTGTGGAGCTCATTGCTATTAATGGAGATTTAAGTTGTAAATTACTTCTTTGCATGTTAACCATTTATTTTGCTGTGATTAAAAAAAACTACAGTAAGTACTGATTAAACTGTACAACATTTTTTGCTTCACGTAACTGAACCATGAAATTAAATTGATTTTTCTATCCCAGTGATCCTTTGTGTCTGCAGATCCACCAGTGCACAGAATTCCTCCTGTGGCTGGGCATCTTGTGCTTGGGACAGGGAGTCACAAGTAGATGTTGATGCATTTGGGCGACACTGTAAGTCCTCTACAGGTGCCAGTCACCATAGCTGAGGTTGGAAGGGACCATTGGGGACTATCTAGTCCCAGGCCCCTCTCCAGGCAGGGTCCTCTGGAGCAGGGTGGTCTTGTCCAGTTGGGTTTCGAATATCTCCAGCGCTGGGGACGCCAGAGATCCCCAGGGAACCTGTTCCACTGTTTGACCACCCTCCCTTGGAGGGGGGAAAAAAAATAAAAGTGGGAGTTTTATATGTTTAAGTGCAATTCCAAGTATTTCAGTGCTTCCCTGGATACCCCGGCAAGGAGCCGGGCTTCCTCCCACCGCCAGCTGTTGACAGCTGTTGCCGGGTTCTCCATTCTGGGGTCCTGGGCGCTGCCCCCGCGCTCCCGGCTCTCCCGTGGCCGATGCTGTGGCCCTCGGTGGCCTCGCTCGGCTCCGTCCACGCGTCCCGTGGCCGGAGCTGGACCCGGCCCGCAGCGGGGGCCCTGGGGGGCGGCCAGGGCCTGCGCTTGGTGTCCCCTGGCTCCTCCTTGGGCTGCTAACGGAGGAGGGGGCGGCGGTGAGAAGCGTTCGGAGTGGGGGACGCAGCTCGCGCCGGGGAGGTGACGGCTGTTGGGGGCCAGGCTGGCGCAGCCTTTGAGGGCGATTTAGACACTTGCGGCTTTCGCGTTTATCGAAAAAGAAGCTTCCGCCTTTCGACACCGCCCGGGAAAAGCCCGCGGGGCGGCCTCTGCCCCGCTGCTCA
>VZSV01000203.1:541155-565091 GCA_013398735.1 Nothocercus julius | reverse complement strand
CTGGACAAAGATTATTGACTCGGCACATTGCTCCAGGGATTGTGGAACCTTCTCCTTGTTTCTTGACTCTACCACAATTTCCCTTGACCTTGCATGAATCGAATAAAGAAAAGAGCCTAAAATGGTCTGGGCTGCTTCTCAGGTCCCACCTTGAAGGTCTATTTGAGGGCAACGTAGGGAGGAAGGAGGGGTGTTCCAAGACTTTAGCCTCAATTTTGGAAGTGTGTATGGGGATGTACAGGCTTTGATCTGTGGGCTGCATTACAACTTTGCTTGCACTGTGTTTTGATGAATCCAAATATTAGCTGTGTAAGTGGAGAAAGGAAAAGGATGATTTTATTGTCTCTTGCTTGTCAGTGATGGCTTCTATTTTGTATTTAACTCTGCTAGAAGTGGTTCTCAATTTTTTAAATCTGCATGTAGCTGGTAATTGCAGGAATTGAGAAAGTGAAATTGAGCATGTTTTGATTTGTGCTTTATTTGAGGCATGCAGAGTGAATGTCCAGTGAACAATACAGAGTTGTGTTACTGAGCCTTATTTTAGTATATGGTTCCATTTTTGATGTCAAATTTCTGTCTTATGCACTTCCTATCCCCTCCCTCCTCAAGGATGCACACAACCTAGTCACTCTGTTATAATATTCTTTATTTTCAGGTGAACAATCAGAATAATGTTCAACATAAACCTGTTGGAGAACCTGAAGGTCTACATCAGCAGTCGACCTCCGCTTGTGGTATTTATGATCAGTGTAAGCGCTATGGCAATAGCTTTCCTGACACTGGGTTATTTCTTTAAAATCAAGGAGATCAAGTCACCGGAAATGACCGAGGTACCGTACAAAAAGTTCCTCAGTTTAACAGTGGGAATATTTATTTGAGAAACATGCCTTAAAGTTAATGAGTTCTTTTTTTTGTTTCCAAGAACTCTTTTATGGGAGTGCAGCAACGTCTCATGGGATATTGCCAGCGTTAATACCTACCTATAATTTTATGGTCTTTCGGTTGTTTAAGTCACGATACTATTTGCTGTGCTTAGCAGGCAGTGGCTGGCACTGAGTGCTTTAATTTTTGCAAGCATCTTATCCCATTCTTGAGATAACCGTGATGGTGTTTGTGCTTGCTTCGTGAGCCATTTAATCGATGTTAAATGGCTTGGAACTGCGGGCTGAAAAGTAGATATTAAGGTTGCCCTGCTCTAGAGAAGTTGCAGCCAAAAGTTAACTTGCTAATCTGATGTAAGTCTTCGTGTTTGTTTTAAGGACTGGAATACCTTCCTCCTGAGGTTTAATGATTTGGACTTCTGTATATCTGAGAATGAAACCTTAAAGCATCTTATCAATGATACCACAACTCCAGAAAGCACAGTGACTAGTGGACAAGCACGGTCTTCTACACAGTCTCCACAGACTCTCGAAGACTCTGGTCCCATAAACATTTCTGTAACAATCACTCTGACACTGGACCCACTCAGACCGTTCGGCGGCTATTCTCGCAACGTCACACATCTAAGTTCCACAATTTTTGGACACCAAATTGGACTCTCAGGTATGCAAGGCATTTTATTTTTATTTTATTTATTTTTTATTTTCATAATTTTGAATGGTAACTATATAATCAAATTGTTCAGGAAAAGAAATAAAAACTTTGCAACCTACTACTGGTGAGACGAAGCTTTTGCTTAGAATGCATGTGTTACCAGATTAGTTGTTAGCAGATTCGTACACAAAAGCCTTCATTTGTTTGCTTGAAAAGCTTTTCCCTGTGCTCAGAATGGAAAGATCTGCCAGGATTAGGCTTTGCTGTGTAAAATGATCAGCCTAATGGCAGTGGAAGATAATTTTTGATTCAACAAAATTCTGATAAGGAAGTGCTTTTACAGTAAATATTTGGACAGCTCTATCCTGATGCATTTTCAAGTAGTTAAGTCAAATATTAAACTCATTAATGTATATACACTAGAAATCAAATGACATATTGTGTAAAACCACAGGTAATCTAAAATAGAAGTGCATGCATGAACAAACTTCAGCATTGCAAACAGTAGCAGGTGAGATGGATAAAATTTTTGTGATACTGTGCTACTATCCTATCATTAAGTTTTGACAGGAGATTTAAGTTGTAGAGATTGAGCAGAAATATCTAATAGAACTTCACTGAATTTTAACTTCTATACAGGACTGTTTATACAGCATGTTATTATAGTACTTGAAGATGTCTTGAACCTCAGAGAGCTGTAAGAGATATTTGCTCTATCTGTAAACATCTATTACTGTATTTTTTTTCCTTCTACATGACTTATCAAATCCTTTGCTAGTTGCCTGAATTTATTTTAAGTTTTAATATGACTTATCCACATAAACTTTCCTATCTGCTGCCACCTTTCCGTAGTTATGTCTGCATGAATATCTGCAAATGAAAAGTAAACTAGAAAAACCATGTGTTTAACCAAGTCTTTGAGAGGGGAAAGGCTAAAGAGCTGTGTGTGTGTTTTTGTTTTTTTCTAATAAATTTCCCTCGGCATACATGAAATCACTTGTAAATAGTGAGTTTTTTCCTTTTGAAAAATAGACTACTGATTATCCTTATTTTAGAGTCAGAAGAGATTAGAAAGCCTGACTACTTTTTACTTGTTTTTTTTTTTGTTCTCTTCATTAATAGTAAAGATTCTGGGTGACTCCAAAGGTACAGATCCAGACTTATATCTTAGTCATTTGTGCACTTTACTTTCCCTAGTGATTGTTGCTCAAATACTGCTGTGAAACAAACAAACAAACAAAAAAAATAGAAAGTTTTTCTTTTTTTTTTTTTTTTCTCTAAAAGGCAGAGAATCCCATGAGGAGATTAATATCACGTTCACCCTGCCGGCTGCTTGGAACTCGGATGAGTGTGTTCTCCACGGTCACTGCGAGCAGGTTGTGTTCACCACCTGCATGACTGTGACGGCGGCCAGCGGTGTATTCCCTGTCACAGTGTAAGTGTGACACTTCTTTCATAGACTGATCACTTTGGATGAGAATTTGCGCTTTATGGTTGTTCAGGTGGTGCTCTGAGGTTCCCTCTTCCTGCTTTCCTTTTCCTTTTCACCCCAGTAACAACCTTCTTTTTACCCTCAAGACCCTTGCTGTCCTCTTGCAACATCAGATTTTTCTGTGGATGTTTTGAACTGTAGCCTTCCCTGCCTTTCAACAAGCTGTAATTTAAACTTCACTAGAAACAGCAGTCAATGAATATTTAAGAAAGAACCCTATAATTTAGGTTCACTGCCTCGTAGGCAAGCTAAGACCTAAGACTCTAAGGCTCTTCCCTGATGAAAGATCAGCACAAGCAGTATGCTGCTTTGCTACCAACCCCTAGAAAGTATTTTTCATGAGAGTAGTTACCCTCTGTCTTCTCTGGACTCTCTGACACTATTCAGGATACTCTGCATAGCCCCGGATAGATTCACATGATCGTATGATACTTAGCCAGTGTTTTTTTAATTAAGCTATGGGGTGTTGACTCACTGGAACAGTATGCAGTAAAATTCTCATGTTGCTATAGGAACCATATGTTGTTATGCCTGCCTTTGGTTAAAGTTTATTTTTTTGCTGTTTTGGAAGGTCCAAAATAAAATTGTATTTTAACCTGCTTTTGAGAAGACTGGGCTTGACTCAGTTCAGAGGTTTACTGAACACAGAGAATGGCAATTTGGGCACTAATCATTTCTGCTTTTCTGCAGTCAGCCACCACATTGTGTTCCTGAAACGTACAGCAATGCTACACTTTGGTACAAGATCTTTACCACAGCCAGGGACTCTAATACAAAATATGCACAAGATTATAACCCATTCTGGTGTTACAAAGGAGCAATTGGAAAAGTGTATCATGCTTTAAATCCCAAACTAACTGTTATAGTTCCAGATGTAAGTACCACTGTGCTTATGTGTGTTATGTTGAATAAATGCTTAGCTCAGGTTTAACAGAATATGGTCCTGTCCCTGTCTCAAATAACCATATTCAGCGCTTAATCTGGTTTATTATGTAGTGCAAGGGCCAGGTTTGCCCTTGGTGGGGGTGCTGGGTTCCGTATATCCTCCATGCGCCTCATGACTTTAATAAGATTTCTATTTTGAAATAACTTGACAAAAGGCACAGCCATTCTGTAGAAGGAGATCCTTTGTACAGTTTTCTAACATGAAGAACATTTTGTCTCTTTATGTGCCAGAATTGGGGATCACTTTCATTACTCTGCTAGCTTCATAAAGGGGGAGAAGGTTGATTCATGAAGTAATTTTTGTGCTAGTGTGCTAATTATTGCTTTAATATAAAGTAGCAGCTATCAGTGCCTTGTCAGTAAATGGCTTTAATTCTCTGTGCAGGATGATCGCTCTCTAATAAACCTGCATCTCATGCATACCAGTTACTTTCTTTTTGTGATGGTGATTACAATGTTCTGCTATGCAGTTATTAAAGGCAGACCAAGCAAACTGAGGCAAAGCAATACAGACTTCTGCTCTGAAAAAGTAAGTACAGGTAACAAAAAACACTGACTGATAAGAAAACATAGAAAACCTTCTCTTTACATAGTTCGTACAGGCTGCTTGTTCTGATCTTGAGATGTAGGTTTTATTCCCTGGTGAAGATACACAGGTACTTCATTGTAAATAAGACATAGGGATGCCGTAAAGCACCTGTATGTGCTTTGTAGAGCCTTAGACTTGGACTGCTCTACCACAAAAGTGGTTTATTACTTGTAGTCCAGTAAACACTATAATTCAATTCTTATGCCACACGTAACGTTATATTGTTTTGTATTGCAGCATTGAATGATAGTATTGAATATCTTAAAATTATCCCATATCACAAAAGACTTAAACCTTTGAATAAAACATGACACTTACTTCTAATGATTATTATCAAAATTAAGCAAAATCAGTGATGAAACCGTTGAAAAATATGTTGAAACATACTGAATAACTGTTGTTATTCAGTACTACATTGGAGGCCTGTATTTTGCTTGAAGGGTTAAATATGAATATATTTAGTTGTAAATTGGGAGGCTAGTGTTAGCTTCATAATAATATTTTGATAATAATATTATGATGTTGGCATCATAAGAATATTTTATAGCTGTTTTCATTTTTAAAAAAGTAAGAATAATTATTAGATTAATCACTCGAAATACAAAACACCTTCAGACTGGCTTTAATTTCCTTTCCAAGTCAGACTTTTCAAGGTTCTTTGAAAAGGCAAGGGCAGATATGCCAGCTGCATGGAGATAAGGAATATCACTGGTACAGGATTACGAATTTGACTTAATTACATCTTTTGTTTTTCTTTTGTTTAGGTGGCTTTGTCTGAAGCATAATCCATCCTCTCCTTTTACTGAGAATGACTGAGAACCGTAATCATTGCCTGCTGAACCCAGAATGGGTCTTAACACTCTGTGAATACATTATCTTGCAATGTTGGTTTATTCCAACCAAAGACATTTCAAGTGCCTGTAATTGATTTGTACATATTTATAAAAGTATATTCAGAATAGGTCAGACGATGCACTTGTTCCGCATTGTAGTGCGGCCGGAAACTTCAGTCTTTACCTGTGGACATAGCCGAATGTTTGTGTAGATATGTTTAGTGATATGGCTACATATAGTCAGAGCAAGATATTTTTGTCTAGCTGCATCTGGACAGGTTAAGATGCCTTTGCAAATGTCTCATACAAACCAACAAATACTTGTTTTTGGTTTTTTTTGCCCAATGATATGTACAGTGTGTTTGAAACAGTATGCACCTTTGATATAATACTGCATTTCCAAAGCCACCGATCTACGACATGAATTAAATGTGTATTTGTGTGGCCTAATATCTTTTTCCATTTGCTCCTTGCTTGCAAGAAAAAATATCAACATTTTTAGATTTTCTTCTTTTGAAAAGAGAAATACATATTCACATTTTAAGAGTGCTGTATTTAGGACAAACTTGTGCTTTTATTCATAGAAATTCATAGAAATTAAGAAGTCAAGTCCCATTTTAAAATCTTTCTTACTGAAAAGTGCTAAGTTTGAATATTGTTTCCTTTTTTTTTTTTCCCATTGGCTTGCTCTGAATACCGGGGAATCAGTCGGTGTAGAGGTTATCTCGAAAGCCTTCCACTTGTCCCCCATCTACAGCCTTCTTCGAATACAGAACTTGCATCTTTGCTGCAGAGTAGTTTTCTGTAACCTTTTTTTTCTAGAAGGTGAACCTTAATAAAAAAGATGCATTGTATTAACATTGTGTTGGAGCTCTGCACAGCCTCGGGCAAGTGCAAATAATAAGAGGAAAAGGAATCCCACAGTCTGTAATAGAGCTTCAGTTTGAGACCCTCCATCTCTGAAAGGCAGCTGAAAATGACACTTTTTTATTAGCTTTGTCCAATTTCTATTTAATGCTGTTCATTGAGGGGAGAATGACAAGGAGAGAGCTAGAGCTATTTTGATTCAGGTCAAAGAAACTGTACAGTAAAACCCATATGTTTTCTGAGTCCGTTCTTATATCAGAGGAGTTATGTGCATTTCTCCTTATTCCATTCTAGCCTTTGCTGTTTCTTTCTAGTTTGCTATTTAGAAAGCTCCTTAATTTTCATGAGTCAGGGTTTTCCTGCCGAGATTTCCACCACTGCTTTTAAAATCTCACTCGTTGCCTTAATTTACCTTTCATCTCGTCTGTCAGCTCTCCTGTCAGGTAGTATAACTGCAGGTCTGTAAACATGTGCATAGATATATATATTTTTTCTTCCTCTTTGATAAGTTTTGCCCTAAGTATGAAGACAGAACAATAAACCCAAGTTAAATCCTGCAGTCAGTTTTGCAGGCGTAAGATACGTAGTTATTAGCTGTAGACACTATTTGAATGGTACCACAGTGGTCTGCTGGACAGTACGTGTAGGACTTAGGTAAGATTTTAAATCTTCAGAGCATTCAAAGCAAAATAGTCACACTTTTCTTCAAAACATATTTCCATTATAGCATTTCAGTTCCTTATGTGGTGTTAATTAATGTGTGTTTTTCTCCAGAGGCAAAAGCTTTAGAGATGGCCTGGTTTGAATCTGGGGATAAAAGGAGGCTTCTGTTTTCCTCCCAATGATGCTACGGACTAGCACTGCCTCACTGAAATGAACCAGCAAAGTGAAAACAGGCAGACAGCTTCTCATGAAAATTATTGGAGCTGTTCCCAACTCATGCATACTCAGCCTTCTGCGTTAGTATTTGCCTCCAGAGTTGCCTAAGAGGGTGGCTTGATCTGGGGACCAAAGGCAGGGAGGGGAGGCTGAATGGAGTTGTACTGCAGATCCTGGGAATAACGGGGAATTACCCAAGTTAACAAGAATTCTTCAAAAAAAAAAAAAAGAAACTCAAGTCTTTTGTGTTTCAGCAAACTAAAATCCAACTCCAAAAATTGTAACTACAATGTGATGGGGTAAACAAGTTTGTGGGTTTTGTTGTCGTTTGAGTTTCTTTTCTTTTTTTAATCTGGCTTTGCTATTTGGTAATTAGAGGGGTCTGCTTTGCAATATGTCACCCACTCTATTGGAATACCCAGAAATACTGAAGTTGTGAACCACAAATGCAAAGGGGAAAACATGAAGGAGATGTGTTCTTTTGGCCTTAGCTCGTTATCCCTTTGCCCCCATGTATTGCAGCAAGGACGTAAGGGTGTCCATCAGGTTGAAATGCTGTAATACTGAGGAACTTTGGATTGTACTTAGGCGCAATGTACAAAAGTTAAATGGAGCCAAACAGAAGAGTAAAAACTTAATATTAAAGTTCAGATCATATTGATCTTTCCTTTTTTGTTTTCTGTTTCTTTTTAACTATGACTTGAATCAGTTTTGATTCTATTTGTACGTGTTTTCTTGTTCTTAGAAAGCTGCCATTTTCTGTTGCATTTTTCTTTGGCATTACATAGAGAATCTGAGCCTTGGTTTTCAACCCTCTGCAGATGATTGTAGGGTTAAGATGGCTTGCTTTGTTTTGTTTTGTTCTTACATTTCACTTGTCTTGTTGCATGATGGTTAATAGCTGATTTGGAAATGACATTTCTCTCCTAGATTAATTTTGTGTTTGTAAAATGTGCATATTGCTTTGCAGAATAAAAACAATGAAGTTTATTCTGTTGTCTTTATTCTACTCACCAGTTGCTATGAAAGTTTCATAAACTATCTAAGCTGCATGTACCAAGAGAAGAAAATACTTTTGAAAGTGCACAGTAGATTGGAATTTCAAATCCTATGTTGTACTTATATTCCTGTAAACATGTAGTTTTCTTTCTTTTATGTATTGTGCAGTAGGGTACGTAGCCTGTGCCCGTCATGATAAATGCAGGATTTGTGACGCAGACCAGTCTTTCCTGTTTTTTTTTTTTTTTTTTCTTGATGCTTTTTGTCTCCCTGTTCAGTCACTGATAGGTAAAGCAAGCTTTATCAATTCCGTGCAGAGTTGTATCCTTAATATCAGCTGGAGCACCAAGAAATGTGTAGCAGAAGGGAGTTGAAACAGCTTGGTTGACACTTCTGAACCTCGTGTACTTTGCTAACCATCAAAAGAGCTTTTGTTCCTCTCACCTGTACACACATTTCCCCTTCTGGAATCCCAACAATTTCAGCCAAATCTTCTCTGTCCTCAGAGTTGTGAGTATTTTGTGGGACTGGCAGCAAAACCACCAAAGAGGTTGACTTCTTGCAACAGGGGAGAACTTCTGAGAGGGTAGGACTTCTGTTACGACAGAAGTAACCTCTTGTGATTGCTGTTTTCAGGTCACATGCCTTGGGCAAGGGTAAGATACGTGGTCACTTTTCCCTGATGATTATCATGCCTTCCATGGCCTCTTTGCTACAGGCACTATATAATTAATCAGCTGAACGGAGACCAGATCCTGAGCATTTCAAAATACCAGCGGGTGGCTTGAGATCTTCGAAGGACATGGATGGCAGTTGAAACCAAGATACTGTAACCTGATAAATTCCAGCTCCTGTTACTCTGCAGCTGGAACAGGCAGCACCGCTGTGTTTGCAGTGCTTGACTGAGTAAGGAAAACATACTTTGTATTGCTCTTGGAAGCTTGTTGAATGTTAGGCACTGAATACGTGTGACAAGTACAAGTAGTACATGCTTTTTTGAGGAGCGTGGTTCAAAGCATTCACATAGTGCTCTGACTTATTCTGCATGTATCCAAATGGTGGCTATTCAAATCTGGTAACAAGTGGCAGCATTGTTTAAAGGCAAATCTATGAGGCGGTTTCATAGCTTTTGCTGAGGAAAGGAACTCTGAGAACTAGTAGGAAAAAAAAAAAAAAAAAAAGTCATCAATTTTAACAGCATAGCTTTGACAAATCCCCTTGGTAGGGCTGTAAGAAATGTGGCTAGTTATGAAATACCTGCCCCAAATTGGCCTTACTGCCCATTATTTTAGCAGAGCAGTTGTCATCTTTGGCCTCTGCTGAATTCGGTGCCCAAGCCAGCAGTGGGGAAGAGAAGCAGCAGCAGGACACGTATTCACTTGTTTTCTGTTAAACAAGCTCCCTTTCATAACTTGAGCAGCCACTGTTTGGCAAACACACAGGTTTGTTCAATGAGTTATATGGCAGGGCAGTTTCCTTGAAGATCCTGTTTTTTAGCTGTTTCTTCATCTAGTTACACTTGAGAAGGCTCACAGGAGGATGTAGGGTGAGCTCCCATTTATTCTAAAGCAAACATGAGCAACCTGCTGTCCAGAACATTTCACAATCCTTATACATAGG
Organism: Nothocercus julius; assembly: GCA_013398735.1. NCBI lineage: Eukaryota > Metazoa > Chordata > Aves > Tinamiformes > Tinamidae > Nothocercus > Nothocercus julius. Next base: position 555,331 of record VZSV01000203.1, on the reverse strand, counting down.
GAAAAAAGTATTTCACAACTTCTAGGTAGGGACCATCTGGTGTAGCTCAGTGTCATAGTTTTAAAGGTACTTTCAAGGCTCCTTTCAGACTCCTAATAGTCAGAGCAACCTAAAGTGGGTGTTTTCAGCAGGTACAACAGAGCAAAAAAAGGCTGATTGCTTGATTGTTATAGGACATTTCCAGGTGTTCAAAGGTTGAAAGGGTGGGCTGTGCAGAAGTGATTCATTTGATAACATGGTAATCAGATGCTTATTCATAATGCTGATGTTTGATAACAAACTAAAATAAGGGCAATGAAAAATTATGTAAAGCTTGCTCGTCTGGAAAACAAATGCAAACACCGTGTTTGCAATCAGATCAATCAGATTATATCTCGTGTTAGGCTGCTACAGATTGGGATGAGAGGTACCATCTGCCATCAGCAGTGGCATTTCTTTAATCGTGTGTTTCACGCCAAATATTTCGATATTACTTGAAAGTATTGCTCAAATGAGGAGCCGCATCTGCCTTCTCACAACAGTGCTTTTTTCTGCTCGCAAATGTCTTTAGCCTTCCTGTTATAATACAGAATTTCAGAGGAAAGTTGTCCTGAGAAGTTTGTATGAACAATTAAGCTGAATATGAGTCTTTAGCTTTTGCCAGCCTTTCAGATGTAGCCTGCCCTTGATGCATCCGCTAACCCTGCGGCTGAAAGCAGCTGAGCTAAGTGAAGAGCAGAAATGCTGAGAACCAAGGTGCAACTTCGCTGCATCTGAATCGTCCTTGAGCACTGGTAAAAAGCGGCGTTGCCCTTGGTCAGCGCCTGCCCCGGCTCTCCAGGGACCTGGGTTCCTGCCTCTGCCTTGCTGGGCGACTTTGGCAACTTGCTTGTGTTTCCATGTCCTTTCTGAAGGAGGTTCTTACAGCAGTGCTGAGTTCTGTGACCTTTACGGAGGGAAATTACTTACCCTAGGCTAGAACATCCATGCTGCTCCTCTCCTGGGAGGCTATTGCGAAACCTGTAGGACTTCCCAGCAGGGCTAATGCTCCTTGTCTTTCGAAGGTGTTTCCCTAGCATAAGGAAATGTCTGCTTAAGCCCTTGGTTGTTATTTCACCTTTGTTAGGTCCTTCAGACACAATTCTTGATTCTTGCACGTTGATGCAAATAAATAGTAACAAAGGGTTTCATCTGTAGCTACAAAGCAAGTGCAGAGCAATCCGTGAACCACCTTTTTCCATAGCTCTCATTAGGACTTGTGAACAAAGTATTTCAACATACACTGCAGTCATTAACACCCCTTTAGAGGAACCTTCCTGGGAATGACCTGCAGTAAGAGAGGAAAATGGCAGTACCTTTCCTGGCAACTTGGGAGGTGCCGCCCCAGGGAGTCGCACTGTCCGCTCTTACTGTGCGGCCGCCTCAGTGGGGAAGGGTGAGGACGAGGAGCTGAGCAACAATTCCGAAAAAAAAGTGGGTGAACCCCTTGTGTCCCTGAGCCCATCTCCCCCCAGGGCCCACCTAGCCACTATTGCCACCTTCCCGTAGGCACAAGCGCAAAAGGAACGTGGGGTTTGTGATCTGTAGATGGGGCTGTAGCTATGCGGATCTCGGGCTCCCGGCTCCATGCCGCAACTCAGTACCCACGGGAGGATTTCCAACTGGTTTAACTGGCCATCTTCCCCAGGAGCTGCCCGGGTCCTCTCCGCGCTCCTCCGCTGGCCGGCGCGGAGCCCCGCGGTGACCTGTTGCAACGTGAACGAGCCCGTGGCAAGCGGACGGGCAGCACCGGGGGAAGCGGATTCCTGCAGGAGGTCAATCCCTGAGGGCCTCTCGGCACGGGGAGCCCTTGTGGTTTCTCCCGTGAGGCCTTCGCTGTTGGGTGGCCAGACTGGACTTCAGAGAGAGCCCAAAGGGGTTCAGCAGAACGTGGTCAGTGGGCCAAGAGCTGGACGCAGGGCTGAAAACACCTGAGGGCTGGTTGAACTTGTCGCTCGTCTTGGTGCCTCGTGATCTGGAAACCTCTTTGGCTTCACGAAGGGAATGATGAGCAAAGAGCTTGAAAATGATCTTTCTAAGGAAATCCTCAGGCAAATCAGAGCTAGCAAAGGTAACCTGAGAGAGACCAGAAACAGGGAGAAACCAAAACATGATCCAGGACAGCAAAGGATGGCCGAAACCTCTACAAGAAGCTCATTGGAATCAGGGATGTTCCCAAGAGCAACGTGAGGAACAGGAGCTGCGGAGGAGACCTGGGAAGGGGTCACGAGTGAGGTAACGGGGCCAGGCGCGCGGTGGGAGCCGGGCAGGCCTCAGCGGGGACGGAGGATGCGGGTTTGGGCAGCTCTGCCCTCCCTGTGCCGCTCGTCCTCGGCACCGCTAGATGGTGGCAGGAGCCCGGCCTCCGCGCGGCCTCCGCGGGACCCGCCGCCTTTGCTCCCAGCAGGAACGCGGAGCAGCAAACGCGGGGCTTCAATCCTGGCATTCCCAAGCGGTATGCGTTAACGGGCTCCCTTGGATGTGGTGAGCTGTCAGGTTTTGCGCTAGATGTGTGTCGAGTTTTAACTTCATCTGCCTCCTGTGGAGGCCCAGGCGCCTGGCCCGCATGCCCAGCCCGAGAAGGGCTGGTATTGGGAAAGGGAACAGCAGGAGACTTGCAGAGAATGAATTGCAATTTATTGGCAATTCTCTCTCCCATTGCAGACGGGAACGCTCACCAAGCAGAAGCTGGCTGAAGAATCCAAACAAGCCTGTGTTATCGATTGAACTTGCAGAGGTATTTCCCCTTCTCCCTGATGACGGGCATAAATGGCAGCCCCCAGATTTGGCACTGGTGGTGGCTGACAAGCACCAGATCCTTCTTAATTCAGTACTAATGCTCACCATGATGTCAGGGGGAGCGAGATGGTGTTTCCAGGAGGATGACGCAGACCCCTGCACACAGCAGGAAATTAGTATCTTGTCCAGGGCCCAGCCCCTGCTGCCTAACATTGCCCCGAGGCACCACACTTGTCTGCGGCATTTGAGCCTTCCCTCTGTCTCCTATTTTAAAGAAACCAAAGTCCCTCTGTCCCCTGGCTGCGGTGGCTCAGGGGACTCTTCCTCTCTCCCGGCCCAGGTTTCCGTCTCGCTTTAAGGACAGAAGCCACGCGTGAAGTTCCCGCTGGTTCTGAGCGGGAGAACGCAGTGAGGCCCGTTCCTGGCAAGCGGTGCTTTGCTCGGTGCTCTGGGAGCACAGCCTCCTTGTAATTAGTTATGCCGCTTCATCGTGCATGAGCAAAGTGGTTTGCAGCCGGAAAGGAAGCCCCGTTGTAGGGGATGGCTCAGCAGTCTCTGCCCGGGTGTGCCAGCTCACATGAGGGTGCTGTGCAGGCAGGGACGCAGGCTAGGAAAATATTATTTTGTTTTATTTTTCATTAGAGAAGCTCTCTCTGTCCACCAAACGGTTGCCCAGACGTGACAGTACATGCACAAGCTAAGCAGGTGCCTGCAGGGCTGGGAGAAGCTTTTACGCTGCCACGCGCAGGGGCTCTAATCCTCCCAGAGCCAGGGCACAGCTGGAGCGAGCTCAGAGCCCAGCGTCAATCAGAGCAGCTTGGAAGCTGCTGGGTTGGAGCCGGGAGAGGAAAAGAGTCCTGCAGCATCCAGGGCTGGATAGAGCCCAGTGCTGCCGGGAAGAGCGGGGATACGCGGGGATGGAAAGTAGCCCCTTGGAGCGGTTACCCAGCAGAAGTCAAAATCCCCCAAATCTGTTCAAATCGAAGAGCTGAGCAGAGCCAAGAAATGCTGAGAAATGGAGGACAGAATATGAAATTTGAATAAGGGAATCTTGGGGCAATGTGGTACCAGCTACTGCGGCGCGGGGGTTCCCACTTGAGCCGTTTGTGGCCCCGTGGCAGCAGATAGATCAACGGGAGCTGAAGTTGGACAGTAAATATGTCCAGGCTGCTCTGCCTTGCTATGAGTCCTCCGTTACGATGGGATGGGACCCTCGGGGACGTGAAGACGCCCCCCGGGAGCAGGAGTGCCCTGCACAGGGGGTGGCTTCGGCCATTCCCAGCCATCTGCTGCGGGGACCGCTGCTAAACCGCCACAATCCCTAAGTCCCCAGAGCCCATCTGGTGCTGCGCTGATCTGGCTGCCATGAGACTATCTTAAGGGCATCGTATTAGAGCCGAGTCGTCCTTATTCAGGTGTGGAAAGTATTATTAGCCTTTGGGAGCGCCCTTTTCCGTGCTGGACATGCTCGTGTCCCTGTAAACAGCTGTGCTTAGGGAAGCGCCAAGAGCATCTCAGCAGAGGGTTTTCAAAAAGCAGTTCCAGCCTTGCCTTTACTGGAGCTGCGCAGCGTGCGGGCAAAGAGCCTGGGGACGGGGCCGCAGCTGCTGCGGGCGCTCTCCATGCGCGTCCTGTGACATCGGGACGGCAGGGAGCTTGTGGCACTTGCTGGTAGCACGAGGTGTCTGCCAAATTTCCTGGGAGCAGCTCGTAAATGTTTCTATTGCTGGAAGCGTGATGTCGCCCCGAGTGTCGTGTCTGCCCGGTTGGGTGATACCTGTGCATAAGGGCCCCTCTGATTGCAAAACCAGATGGTACCTTGCTGTGAAAATCCTTTTTTTTTTTTTTTTTGCAAAGTGTTTAGTGGAGCTGGTGCCTCACTCATTGAAGTGAAGTTCAAATGAACTTAAGAGTTCATTTATCCAAAATAGGTCACTTCAGCCACAAGCAACTGGGGTATTTTTGCCATTTCAGAAAGCCGCCATGTAACCCCAACACGGCTGTGAGCTAGCTAATTCCTGGAAACAGGAAAAGCTCCATTAAAAATGGCTATCCATCCATCGCATCACCAGGCCTGTCCATTAGCAGTGTGCTGCACATCAGTGCGGATTGCTTCTTGTTCTGGCAAAGGAAAGTTTTTGCTTTAGTTTGTTTGTTTTAAGCTGATGGGAGAAGATGCCAGCGATGTGCTAGAGAAGCCAGACTGAATTTCTTGTGCTTCCAAAGGGGCTGCAACCAGAGGGCGAATCACTAATTGACTTCATATGGGAATCCAGGGATCTTGACCAGCTGGGACATCTAAATGGGGGCATTTTAGCCACTGACATGAAGAAAAAGGAGACCCAGGACTGGGGTATCACCTGGCAATGGGCAGGCTCACAGTTTTCTTGGGCAGCCTTGGCTTTGAGAAGCACCAGTGCCGAGCACCACGCAAGACACCCTGCTGCCATGCAGGGCCTCATCAAGAGGATCTCTAAGCTGCAATGAGGTGCCCTTAGCAGATCAATGTTGCTCTGTTATGTGCTCTCCCTCACCACCAAAACTATTGTTTTACTCTGAGTGCGTTTTTAAAAAAACAGAGCGCTTCTCACCTTGTACAAATCCTGCCTGTCTTGTTGCTTTGATGCTGCGGGATTGGTTTTTGTTTGTATTTCTATTAAAATTCACAACACACAATAAAAATTGTGGCGAGACTAACCGCTGCTCATGAAGGATTTAAGGCTGCTGCTTCTAGTCAGGAAATGCCTTACAAAGCTAGGTGTATATTAAGATAAAGCAGCCCTGAATAAGAAGCATAGCTGCATTTCTGCAGTTTACACTTTTAAATTAAAAAAAGAACCTACACTCCTGTTCTGGAGCAGATAAAAGCTCAGCTGAATATCTGCAGGGAAGCGTAAATCAGATAGAGAGCCCGATCCAAGCGTTTGAAAAACCAGACTTCTCATCCCACCTTACGCTTCTTGCTTCAATCTGCCTCACGCTTCAGCTCCTCGTCTGCAAAACAGGGATAAAACCTCTGTGCCCTTATTGCTGTGGAGATGGAGGGAGCCCCTGGTCGGGCCTGGACCCACGCGAGCAGCTCGTGCGAGGCTGCTGGGGCTGTTCTGCTGCAATCCCTGCAGCGGGGTTCATTAAATGGTAGGTTACATTTAGGGAGGTTTGTGGGGCTCCCTGGGTTTGCCAGGGCTGTGCTGGGTTAGAGCCGCTGCTGTTTGCTGCTCCGCGCTGCGGATTGAATCGAAAATGAGATGTTTGGGAGCCCTCTCTGCAGGAGCGGCTGGAATTCAAAGCACTCCCGGGTTATGGCAGCGGAGGAGGTTGTAGGCAGGGAGAGCGGCCGCGTTTCGCTTTGATTTGGTTTCTCTTTCTTCTCCCGCCTTTTAGGACTTTCCCTTGTGTCCAGCCGCGATCCCGCCCGCCACATCCATCTGCTCATCTCTTATCTGCGGCTGCCAGGCAGCCGGTGTCCGTCCCTCCTCGGGAGCAGAAATGCCCCCGGCAGCATTGACAGACAGCCCGAGACTAGCCCGGACCTGGCGGTGAAGTTCTCCTCTTCTACATTTCTTTTTTTTCCCTCCTGTTCCCAGCCAGGACATTCCCACATGACAGCCCAGGAAAACATGGTGAGTCTCTTGGCCAGCTGGTACTTGTTGTTGGCTTTCCATGCTCTGCTTTCCCTCACGGATTGCCTCTGCTGGGCTTACTCTGGCTATGCGAGCTTGACTATCCTTACAAATCTGGGCCTGAAATGGCTTAAAAGGTGGACACGCTTTGTTAAAAATTGTTATTCAAGGCTCTGAACCCGCCCCAATCCCCTGAATCACTTTGAAGAGCTGTTGCTCTCTTCAGACTCCATCTATTAATTTGTCCTCCTTCTGAAGAAGCAGGAGATGGGGAACACTTAGTGACATGTCCAGGATCTGAGACAGTTGGGTCCTAGGCGGTCTCACCCCTCCTCTGATTAGCAATATCCCTCTGGCTCTCCAAGGTTTAACAGCATCATCATCTTACCGAGGAAAGTAAGCTCTTTGCTCAAGGAGCGACGCCTGTTATCTAGATTAGGCCTGAGAAGACTAAGCAGGGAAGAGAATTGAATTTGGGCCGTGTCGCTACCATCTGGCACTTGGATAAGCTTCATCTGTTCCCATTTGTCCCTGGGCCGAAAGTTTTGCGTCTCTTGAGAGGTGCATTGGTGAGTACAGCAGCTTGAGGGCTGAGGGTCACGTTGCTGAGATCTGCAGCGTCTTGTAGTCCCTCTCCCGGGTTAATTCCTGCTTGTTATTCAGGGAAAACCAAAATAATCCCTGAGTGTCTGCAATGACCTCCCAGGGCAACAGCATCTCAACAACAACAGCAACAGCCGCTCGTGCCCGGCTGATAACAGCCGAGTGTCTGTGTCAGCGAAGAGGGTTGACGTGACGGCTCTTTGGCCGCACTGGTGCCACGCGAGAGGAGAGAGCGGATCTGCTCTGGGCATCAGTCTGGGCATCGCGGCGCGGTGGCTCCGCGGAGGAGCTGTCGCCCTTGGTGTGGAGCCGAGGGATGCCCTTTGCGCCGAGCGTCTCTGCAGCCGCCGGAACCGTAGGCGGTTGAGTTTTTGTGATAGGGTTTGTATTAACTTCAGTAAATGACGGTAGTTACTGTTCTTAATTACTCGGAGGTTGAGCAAGACCGGGGACTGTATTTAAAAACGTTCTGCTAAACGCTCTGGCGCTTGCACATTTGCATTCCCCTTGCACACGGTATCACTGAGGTGGTGAGTAATGTCCGCAGAGGAGCCCTACAGAGGGAAATTAGATCCCTGCTTTTCAGCACAGCTTCTGTTTTTTTTTTTTTTTCCCCCCAGATTTCAGGCCTGCATTTTGCCTTGCTGCTCACCTGCACAGCTAGTTTTTCTTTTCCAGATGATTACAAAGCAAGGCCCGGGGAGCCCCGGCAGGACCAGGGCTCTGTTACACAACTGATCCTATTCCCGAACGTTGCCTTGGAGAGGCGGCACGAAACACAAAGACCGAAGGGCACGGACAAGAGATACGATCAAACGTGGCCAGGTTGAGATGCCCTGGAAGCCGATCTGAGAGGTGAAACAACATGATTCCTGTACAGAACAGATGCGAGACATCTAACTTCATCTTCAAAATCCCAGCCCTAAACTTAAGGCGTCCCCTGTGCCAAGGGCAGGGCGCTGTCTCCCTGCATCAGCCTAGTCTAGTCGGATTTTTTCTTTTTCCCCTTAAGAAAACTGCAGTTTCTTTCCTCCTATTTGCCTTCTTCCAAAGGTTGGTGCTGTTATTTTCTTGTCCTACATCTTCTTGCCATGATAAGAAAAATAATCCTATTTGGGTTGCTGAAAAAAACATATTAAAGGAGCAGCTTCTGCTACTTCTCTGATTTCCCAGGACTATATATTTATCACCTGCAGTGTGAGAGCCGTGGATTGCACTGCCTCAGCTGTTCCACCCCAGCTCCTGCCCTGCTGAATTCCCACACAGTTGTTTTGTGTTTAGCACACAGTAACATCTTTCTTTTGTGAACACATTTTCCATCTGGGCTGCGTTATTCAGGCATCCCAAGGAATGTTTTGAACTGCGCCTTCCCTCCCCCTCTTCCTGGGAAACAAAGATTTTATGCAAAAGACTTCAGCAGTCCTCGTATAGTCATGGTTAATTAACCACTTTCCCCCTTTTTGTTACCTTTGGGGCAATTAATGATTAGAACTGGCCTAATATTTACAACTGCATGCTGGCCACATGGGTCTGCACCTTGGGAGTCCTTCTTGAGGTGGGGGAAGGAAAGATCATCATTTTATGGCCTTTCTGCATCCTTCGGCATACTCTAAAATTGGTTTTGCAAAGCCCTTGGTGCTCTGGTCCCCCCCTGCAAGGAGAAGGGGTGAAGGGCAGCACCCACCACCAGCCCTCGGGCTTGGTTGGCAAAATCGGCTTTAAAACAGTCTGCACTTTCTGCCAGGGGAGCGTAGACTCAAAATACCAGAGTGGATCGGGTCAGTCTGGCTCGCATTAGTGTGTTTTGCTGAGGTGACCCAAAAATGTTTGGTTATTTCAATGAGATGAAATTGAATTTCACCGCTGGTGCGTTGCACGAGGAGTTAGTGTTTTTCCCCTGAGGATGAGGCTTCCCAAGCGTTCCCAGCGCTCCTGGGATGCAGGTCAGCTCTGGAAGAGGCATCAACCCAGGCGGATCCTTAGGAATTCAATCCGGCCAGGGAGCCTGACCCAGAATGGGGAGAATGGATGGAGAAACTGTGGTGTTAAAGGAAAACACAGCATAGCAACAACCCCAGCTGCCTGTTTTCGCATCACTTTGTCCCAGTGAGCTGATAAGGGAATTGCAGTGTGTCCCAAATAGGGAAGCTTTCCTTGCGTACCTACATCGAAACTTTGGTTCATAATTACTCTTTTAGAAGTATCAACTTTCTACTCAGTGTTGGAAAGAAACCAACAGTTTAAGCCGCTCTGCGGGGCCGTTCAGACCTCGGGGCAGTCCGTACTGCGGGTCTCACTCCTGCTGCTTCCTCACAGAGCACCATTTCTTGCAGTCTCAGCAAACTTAAAACGAGGAGGATAAAGCTTCATTTTGTAATTAAACCATGTCCCTTCCATGATGCTCCGCAGTGCAGGAGTAGCTTCCCAGGACTAGTTTGGGCTAAATTTTCTGCTCTTTTGCATGCCCTGAAAACAGTTCCTTCCTCCCAGATAAGGCCCTGCTGAGAGCGTGGGGCTGTAGCAATGTCCACGCTCCATGTGGGAGATGAAATGATGCGGATTTATCTGCTGCCCCCCCTCTCCCATCTGCACAGATTTTCCTTGCTGGACAGCAGGTAGGAGCCTCATCTGTCTGTCTGTTTTAATGACAGAGAGCCAGAAAATTACACCCCGCCCCGTGAAACGCAGCCCCAGGGTAGATGGTGGGTGCAGGTTGTCGGCCTCGTCCCTGGTGCTTCCCGCTGAGCCGGCCGCGTGCGGGCGAGAAGATTCTGCGCTCGGTGAAACCGGAGCCCTAAGCAGCTTTCCCCAGATCGGCTTCGCACCAGTTTGTCCCTGATAAACAGCCGGGGAACTTGGCTCCTCCTGGCCGCACACAGGTTATTTTGCAGCGTGAATTCAAGCGGCGGCTTCCTGTGCAAATCCGTAATAATGCGGCCGGCATCGCTCCTGCCCGGCATCTGGCACTGAGATTTGGCACGACCGAGGTTGCCGCAGAGCCGGAACGCAATGTCGGCCGCTGCGCTCCACCGACGGAGCAGCGGGGTCGGGATAATGGAACTCGGCTGATGGGGGACAGGGACACTGTGAAGCCACCTGTTCCTGTTGGGAATGGGTCGCTAACGGCAGGAATGCGCGTGGGGAGCTGGGCTGGCCCACTTGGTTTGAGTCCTGGTGGCCCCAGGGCGTCCCCAGAGGCCACTGTGGCCTGGTGCTCACAACCAGCTCTGCCAAGCGAGCGTGAATCTCGAGGAGACATCGGATAGTAAATATTTGGCGCGTGCAATTCGTAGGCACGTGCAGGGTGGCTCCAGTAAAGCAAAAACTCATGGCCACTGCCCTCCCGTGCATTGCTCGGCATGGCTGGAGTTCCCCGTGCCAAAAACCTTCATTTTCGCGTAATGACGAGATGCCGGGAAACATTTGGAAGCAATCAGGAGCGTGAGTCAAGGCGGGATCCTGGCTCCGGCCGGGCTTGGCGCTCGCGGGGGAAGCGGCGCAGGCAGGGCCGGCTCTCCGAGCGCGGCGCCGGCACGGGGAGTGCGAGCGGGGCGTCCACGGGGCTCTGCGCTCGCCGCTCTGCGGCGCTCTGAGTGCAAAGGTCCTCGTGGTGCTTATGCCTTAAACTCCAAAGTCCTTGGGGCAGTGGAGGGGGGATTGGGTTTTGCATGGGCAGCTGGAGAGGGGACAGGTGGCCCTTGGGCCTGAAGGCACCCAAAATCATTAAATGCTCACCCAGGGCAAAACGGGGCGTTCTTGCAAGTTGTTGCTTTCTCTGGGACGCGAGTGATCCCAGTGCCTTTTTCTGGGCAAATGCACTGGTCTTGGTCACTGGGTTTTTCCTGTCTGTGTGGACATGGGCCTTGCACCTTTCCCCTTTCCTTCCCAGGGACCTGGGCGCTTTTTAATGCCAGCAAGAGGGTTTTCCAACAGCCGCCTGTCGAAGCCACCAGTGCCAAGGCAGCATCAAGCCAGGGCGGGTATTGGGAAAGATGAGTCTGCAGACGGGTTTCCCGTTATCCGCGTTGTGTCCTCCACCGAAACAGGAGCTGTGGACTTCTACTGAGCTTCCTTTCAGCTCACTAATGAGCGGGATAAGACCTGCAATTAAACCGGCCTTTAGCTGCAGCGGTGGCTGTGATTGAAGTGGAAATAGAGGGTACCCAATAAGATAACACACAACGAGGAAGGCCCAGCAGCACCCGCTGGCTTTTGGGGCTGGATTTTGAGCATGGCAGGAACGGGAGAGGGTTTTTTTCCTCCCCTTCAGGCTCCGTCTGCTCTCCAGTTAATGAGACCTTTGGTGTCAGAGCAGCTTTCAAGCAGCAAGTGAGAGGAGGAGGAGGAGGAGGAGGAGGAAGGTTTCCCCCTATATTGCATCCATATTTCTCCAGCTGCTCATGCCGTGTTCTCCTTTGCTGTGGGGGGTGGCAAAAGGGATTTTTTACATTTTTTTTCCTATTTCACTTGCCTTTTCTAGCTGAAGCCAAACAGGGGGAATGAACCCAAACAAAGGTTAACATGGGGAAGCTTCATCCATGTGCCCAGGAAACATAATTACTTCTATGCGAGATCCTTTCATTTTGCCTTCCAAACATCTCTCGGTGCATGTAACGCTCCTCAGAATTTATCTCAGAGTTTAGTTCATCTGTGACTGCATCTTGCTGCATTTCAAGGCTGTCTCACTGCTGAGCCTGGTCAAAAAGCGGAGGATTCAGCAGCCTTTTGTTCTTTCCAAATCGCGTTTTTCAATTTGGCCGTCGTGCCAGGGACACCGTGGTCAGATTCGGCCGCTCTCTGCTTGCCGGACCCGGCGGTGTCTCTGAGCTGAGGCCGCTTGTTAATCATACGAGGAAATATCATTAGCTCTGGGATTCTTTGAAATGCCAGATTCAAAATAATATTTCTAATAGTTTTGCGTCGGGAGCAGCACTAAGCTGAGTCTGCTACTGACATTTAAAATTAATTCGCATCTTCATCCCTATCAGGAAAAATGGGCACTTTGGGGAGAAGCGATAACCGAGGGATGGGCTCCAGAGCTGAAGAGCCAAGAACATCCCCCAAAACCTGCTGGGGAGCAAGAAGTGAAAACCCCCAGGTTTGACGTGGTGACATATCTGACGTGGGGCACAAGAGGTCTCCAATGACGATGTCGTGGTGAGGGCGTCTTGCAAAACATCAATTGATAAGTGTTTTGAGAAACACCCCACTTGTGACTAACCCACTTTTAACCCTACTTGTCTAGAGTGGATTTTCCAGTTTAGGATGGAAGTCCTGGACAAAATCTGACATCAAAGAGTGGTTTCCTACCAGGCCCGCTGCAGCATTTGTGCCATGCAAGTCTGTGAATACACAGATACAGATCTGCTGGGAAAAGCAGTCAGCCCTTCCTGGGATGGGAAGGTAATTTTATCTGACTTGAGACCAAATATATCTGTGTAGAAATGTGAAAAAGCAGCCAGAAATTCAGTGATGGGGTCAAGGAGCTGAAACCGGTTGCCTCCACTCCCAGGTTCTTGCGTTTGAACCTGTAGTGCTCCAGCTTAATGCATCAGTCACTGACTTGCAGCGTCCGGAGGCTTCCTGGCCTCTACGTAATGCCTGGGAAAGTTGTATTTTCATTTTGATGTGAAACGGAGAACACTCTTATCCCTGAGTTTTGTGGGAGAGGAGAAGTCCTTTCCCGTGGTCTTGCGACCTGCAGTTGTTTCCTTTCAAAGCAGGACGTTCTCTAACCCTCCCTCACCATTAGCGATCACCAGGCAGATGAACGAAGGGGAAAAGCAAACTCCCTTAGCAGAGCGTCCATTAATTTGCAGTTTTGCACACATCTGTCCTAAGGAAAAAATGCGCGTTGGCTCAGGAGCCAGTAATGGATTTTGCAGAGCAGAGCGCAGCCTGGGGCCGCGGTTCCCAGCGCCGGAGCGCACGCGGGGACAGGTCCTGCCCCTCGGCGCGGGCACCGGTGTGTTTTGCATTGCTGTAACACGAGCACGGGCGGCCCTGGGTTTTATTTTTACTGGCTTTGTCCTAGGTGCTATAAATAAACGCCGTGGGGAACAGCAGATAAACTATCTGCCCTGCGGCCGGCCGGTGTCAGGAGTGCAAAGGTTGGGGTTTATTTATTTACGCAGAGCCCTGGTTGCCATGTGGAGGTGGCCGCCACGCCAGGCTGCGGCTCTGCCCCGCGCGGCTGCTTTTCCCTCTGCACCTGCATGGGCAGGGGGGACTAGACGGGGCTTTGAGCTTGAATTCCTGTCTGCGTCCCATCGACGCGGATCCGTGCCGGCCTGGCGGATGAATGCTGAGAGGTGGAGAAATTCCCTGCTAGGGAAGGCCTCCGGTTAACACAAAATGGTAATTTCTCCAAACCCCATTGCTTTGCCTTTTCCTGGGTGCCTTAACTCAATACAGCTGAGCCCAAAATGTAGCTTTAAATCATTCCAGCAGGATGAGCTGCAGCTGGGGCAGGGCAGGTGCGTGTGGGTTCCCACCCCGCATGACCTGGCTCTCCGCCCCCATCAAACCCTGTGCAAATGAGCGGGATCCTGCACCCTTCTCCTGCTCTGGGCACACATCTCCTTGTGGCGTTTGGCCTTTCGAGTGTTAGGAATGACTCCGTGGGCCTGCAGCCGTTTGCACACATGAGTGGGCTGCCTTTTATACAGCAGCACAAGCCCCTCTCTGTGCCTTCGCGATGTGCAGAGGGGAGGCTGCAGCCTCGCGCCCTCACACTTGTTGCACTGGGGTTACTTCCAGCGCACTTGCAGGACGCCTTCTTGCCACGTCACACGGGCGAGCTCTGCGCCACCATCTTTACCCGAGGGCGCCCATCGGTGCCCCCAGCGCCCGCGGGACCGGGGGGATCCAGGTATCCCCTGGGCAGAGCAGCGCGTGCAGGGGATACGAGCGCCAAGGAGCATTGCAGCCTCCAGCGTTTCTGGCAGCTCTGCCCTGGCATCGCGGGGACAGCCGGGGGCCTCTGGTGACAGGGAGGCAGAGAGTGAGACCCAGGTCACCTCTGCCCACGGCCGCCCTGCGTGGGCCCAGCCCCGGGCCCAGCGCGGGACGGAGGCACCGTGTGCGGCAGCTCCGCAGCTCCGAGCCCGTCCCTGCGGGGGGCAGACGGGAGGAACCGCCCGGGGCCCCGCACAGCGCGGAGCCCCTTCCGCGCCCTCGCAAGGGCCGGGCCG
>VZSV01000203.1:523827-536830 GCA_013398735.1 Nothocercus julius | reverse complement strand
TTTATTTTATTTTATTTTATTTTATTTTATTTTATTTTATTTTATTTTATTTTATTTTATTTTATTTTATTTTATTTTATTTTATTTTTCCCCTCTTGCACCGGAGTTGGAGCCGCAGTGTGCGCCGGGGCCTACCCGGGGTCATTGCTGTGCCGAAAGCCTCGGTCCTTAGTGCGTGACGAGCTGCTGCTTCCCAGCTAATTAAAGCAGCGCTGAGGGGCTCCCGCGCCGCTCCCAGGCCCTGCCGCGTGCACAGCCCGCCGAGTCCCAGATTATCATCTTTCTATTTATTTCTCTATGCCACCTTGGCAGGTGCTGTGGGATAGATCGTAAATGGGCAGAGCTGCTTTGTGTTTGGAGCGAGGAGTGTTTGCGACCGGCTGCCGCGCTGGCGGGCTGGTTTCTGGAGCTGGTTGGCCTTGTTGTTCTAGGGCTTTTATTTATTTATTGGTGCTCCCATCAAAGGAAAACAGCCCCATGCATTTTTTTTTTTTTTAATTTTATTTTTTCAACTGTGTCGTCCCTGCTTTGAGCGAGGGCAATTTCTGCCGAGTCCCAGGCCGGAGCTGCCCTTCTCTGGCACGTTTTGCACTCAAAGCAGCTGCCTGGTTTTGGTGCAAGATGTCTCCTTAAGGAGGAACAGACTTTAAAACAATTTTTTTTTTAAGGAAAGTTGATCATTTTCTGTCTTTCCAAGCTCCCGAAACATCGAGACTCACAAAGGATTTGCAGTTTATTAGCCCCAGAGCATCTCTGCACACAGGAGCAGCAGATCTGTTTGCTTGAATTAAGCTCTGGGGGCAGGAGAAAGGGAACTTGTAGTGTTAATAATCAGCAAATTGCATGTGAGACTGTGAGGAGTATTCTGGGTTTGTCGGGGGTCATAAATTGCTATTTTTTGGTGGCTAAAACAGCTGAATTTTACTTTGGGTAACCACTGGGTTACATAGTTAAAAAAATGAGCTCAGTCTAAGCTGTTCCCAACATGTCCTTGTCCAGCCTCCAACAGCAGAACATCCACCCCATCCCCAGCCAGGTGACTCCAGCATTTTGCCATCCCCATGACCCCTGTTTTGTCCTCCTGGCTGCGGTTTCAGGTTCTCCTTCCCCACGCGGAGCAGCCGCAGAGCCCGTCCGGGCCCAGCCTCACGCTGGCCACGTTTGCTTTGACTTTTGACTATTCCTTGACTTTTACCTTAGTGCAAGCAAGAGAACCGGTTTGCAGCTTGTGATGGCTCTGGGGTGGAGGGCAGGATCATTTTCTTTTTGGCTCCTTGGTGGAGGCCACCAATGCTTGAAGAGCCTCGCTAGCGGCCGGGTTTTGTCCCGTCTAATATTGCCCCCTCTGCCCTGTTTTCCGCAGGATTTGGGAATGGAATCGACCTCTCTGGATGATGTCCTCTATCGGTACGCCAGCTTTCGCAACCTCGTGGATCCCATCACCCACGACCTGATCATCAGCCTTGCGAGATACATCCACTGCCCCAAGCCGGTAGGTACCATCACCCCGTTACGCCTCCGGAAAGGGCCTGGTGTGGGAAGAGGAGCTCCGTGGGGATGGGAAGCCTCCTTTTGAGCGCCCGAGAAAACACGGTGGGTCCATGTGGTGGCTCTGTGCCCTTTGGTGGTTCAATCACAGGGTTTCCAGCTGCCCTAGTGACATTCACCTATTTTAGTACTTTGAGTCCTGGTACTTTGTTTTGCAAATTACTTCTGCTTTAGGCCACCTTTCATTTCCTCCCCCATCTGCAGTGTGAAAGAACTTGCACCATCAGGAACAGCTCCTGCCTGCCGGGATAACGGCCCGGCCCTCTGCCTTGTGCAACATTTATCACATCCGCAGGCCACATGAGAGTCCCTGGCAGCGCCTTCAAGGGCAGAGTCCCCAAAGTGCTTGTCCTCCTCGGAGCTCGGGCTCCGGCAGGAGCAGCTTTCCCTGTGGGCGAGTTGGCATCGCTTCCCGGGGTGGTTTTGACCTCCTGGACGTCCTGTGCTGCCGCTCCCGACCTGTAATAGTGGGAGGAGAGCAGAGCTCTGCTCCGTGGGCGCGCGGCGCTCCGAGCGTGTCGCCTGAATCTGCAATATTCCTGTGCAGAGGAGGTGCCTTCCCCGGTACCGTGCTGTCCTTCTCCAGGGATGTTTCTGTCAGCATTTTCCCTTTTCTGGGCCTGGAGCAGAGCACAGAGGAGCTAAAAGTTCGCACGTCAAGGCTGCCTTTTTCTTTTCCTTTGCACATTCCTCATCAGGAGCTGAAGCTGCACTTATAAACAAGCAGGAATTTCAGGGAGAAGCAGGATTGTGCTTTGCGGAAAGCCTGGCTGAAGGTTCACAGAGCTGCCAGGTGGGACATCCCCATTGCAACAACCTCCTTGCCGGGGGCAGCTCCATGGCGCCCTCGAACTTGCCTGGGGCCCGCAAGAGAGCAGAAAGTCCCGTAACCCGCGCGCGGCTCCGGTCCCGCTCGCGGACTTGCCGGACTCCGCCTGAAGGCCATCGGGAGCAGCTTTCGAGGCCACGTGTTGGCCAAGGAGGATTCGCCCCAAGCCTGATCTGCCCCTTGACCACACAGCTATCCATGCGTTTCTTGTTCTTTCCTTATGGAGAACAACTTCCTCCCTTTCTCCTCCCCCATGGGGCGCTGGGACAGGAACAGGAGTAACCTATTTTGAGAGGCGTCTTTCCAGCGTGATGCTCCCCCATGGAAGTTGCTGTCCCCAGGCTGGGGTGGCCGAGCTGGTCTCTCCTCCGTGTTGAGATGAGTGGGCAGCCCCGGAGCAGCGCGTTTTCCTGCTTTTCTGGGGTCCAAAGCCCATTTGGGGGAAGTTTTTTCAGGAACCGTCTCCCAGTGCCCGAACTGCATTTTCTCCATGCCCATTTTGTGTTCCAGGAAGGCCCTGGGGTCTCTCATGTTCCTCCTCCCCCAAGGGAAAGGGAGTTGTTTCCTACTGAAGATTATTTTGGGTCAAATAAAAACCGCTCTTGCATGGGAATGGTTGCCTATGTGGGAGCTGCATTTTCCCGTGGTTTTGGGAGCGGAGTTGGTTTTGCCTGTGTAGCTCTTGGTGAAGATCTATCTTCTTGTTCACTTTTGAGTCATTTGATAAATATATGCTTAACTGTGGCCTTTTTCCCTCTGTCTGGGCTCTACTTCGATCAGGTTTGCAGTGTGGTTTTGGGTCTATAAATTGTCACCCACAAAGGCAAGAGGAAGCACGTAAAGAAAAACTAGCTGTTGTGACCTGGATGAAATAATGTATTTCTCAGCTTTTCTCAGCTCTGTGGTAGGAAGATTTACCTGGCGGCTGCCAGGTTTTTATGTCCCGTGTTTTTTAAAGGCTATCAGGCCATTTCTGATGGAGCTACATGGAAAGTCAAATCGTTTTTCCTCTTATTTCCTGGTGACTGACCTGTGGCTGAGAAACGGTGTGAATAAACTGGGCTTGCAGGGGGTGGCTACAACCGTCATCCTCCCATGGCGCTGCAGAGCAGCTGGGGCTGACGGCGCCGGGGCTGCCGGGGCTGCCCGGGTGCCAACCCTGAGCTCGTCACCTCGCTGGGCTTCGCAGCTCTCGGGCGCACAGGGAAGTGGCCCTTGGGCCTCCTCTTGCGAAACGCTCCACAGGTTTCCGCCGCGAAGCGCTGAGTGTTATTTGTTCTTCGCTGGAAGAAACATCATAAAGGGGGGCTGGTTTATGAATGCAAAAAAAAACCACCCTGTAAAACCCCCAATACCTGATACGAAAGCAAAGAGGATAATGGTGTTTCAACCATCTAAATCAATTATATTCTCTATTAATGCTCCTTTTTTTTTTTTTTTTTCCTGCCAGTCTTGCTCCAAGTGTGATGCTCACTCTTTGTGGATATTTAAGACCTCTGCAATACGTTAATGCATCCTGCAGGATGCTGTGGAGCTCAGGCTGCGCTAATGACGACTGTATCTTCCTGAGCTTGATGTGTCGTGGCCTCTGCCCGTGTTTTCTTTGCAGAGGGAGAGACGCTCCCTTTCAAGCGCTTGTGTGCGAGCCAGAGCTGAACAGAGTGTGCCTTGGAAACGGGGGGGAAATTGCACTGAGGGCTTCTTCTTTGCAGTTCTTTTAAAAATTGAGGTTAAAATTGAATAACGGCGAGGTCTGGAGGAGCTGTGATGATATCACTGCTGGCAAGTTTGCAGCTGGAGAGCTGCAGGGAGGAGGGGAGGAAAGCTGTGGAAACACGGATGGTGCCTTTCCCAAGGGCGAGGGGTATCCGGGGTGTCCGGATGGCTGCCGATTAATCAGTCTTGTCTATGGGAAGGGCAGGAGCACAAAGGTCCCGGTGTCAAGTGATGGGCAGCATTCATTCCTCTGTGCAGCCTCTCCAATGAAGCCAAGAAGACATCACTTAGGAAAAGGATGGACCGGGAAGCAGGTCCCTCATTAAGCAGCAGCGCCGTGTTTTATTGATGCTTGCAGATAGTATTTGGCATTTGAGTTCAGCTCATTTAGCTTTTAATCAGAACATAATTCCCTGCCTAGCAAGGAGGAGCGAGGATTCTTGCCTGCTCTTGGGATGTTCACTTACCTTTGGTGCTGAGGAGCACCTGAGAAGTGGGTGCAAGGCGGGTTTTGCCTGGGCAGCTTGTGCACTTGGATGCATGTTTTAATACCTATTTGCAGCCTCACTTGCATGAGTGTGAATTTTCAGCCAGCCCATGGCCTGCTGGCACCAGGCTCTGCAGAAATAGGTGGGTTAATAAGCAGGACTTGCTGCAGATCCCTATGGATCAAGCACTGCTGGTGGCTGCAGACCTGAGCAGGCTGCCCAGGGTATGGGCCCGTTGGGCCAGGCTGCCGCGGGCTGGGCTGCAGAGCCCCTTGTGCTTCCAAAACCTCTGGATTATGGAAACACTCACATTCCCAGCGCTCACACTGGAGCTGGAACTGTTGCTGGTGTTGGGTGTTTTTACAGCATCATGTCTGTCTTGTACAGATCCCGAGCTGCTGCTTGCACCAAGCAGAAGTTTCTCCCTTTTCTCACACTGCCCAAGCTCTGCTACTTCCCATGGGATCCAGTGCAGTGCAGCAGAGCTGCAGACTCCATAAGGGCCTGGTTGGGCTGGGAAAATCCTGCGGGTTGCTCTGCATCTGCAACACCAATGACCAAATCAGCTAGTTCTGCTTTCAGCCTGGCAGCAACGGCAGCACGGGGGTCTCTTGACTGCGATTCCCCGCGAGCTGTCACCGCGGCCTTCGGGCTGTTTAAAGCGGAGTCTAAATCTTCCCCCACCCCTTGGCTGCTGCTCCCATGGGCAGGGTGAGCTGTTGGCTGGAGAAAACCCCGCTAGGGCTGGATACGCGACGGGCTGGGATGGGGCGGCGCCGACGTCCGCAGGCAGCGATGGGCTGCGATTGCATCAACCGAAAGGAAGGGTAAAAAAAACCAAAGAAAAACTAAAGTGAGAAAAGCAGAAAGCCATTAGATGACTTCAGCTCCTTGTGACCACAGCAGAAGGGAAGGCATCATGAATTTGGCAGTGCCGGCTCCTCCAAACCCCCGGGGAGCAGGATGCCGGCCGGCCGCCACAGAGCCGGGAGCAGGGACGATGACGGAGCCCAAAGGTGGCCGGGAACGCCGCCGGGAAGCAGCTCGTGCCGGTGGCTTTGTGGCCTCCGCGAGTGGTGGGTGAGCGTCGGGCACGGAGAGCTCTTGTGGAGCGGGATGATTCCTCGTGCTTGGATAGCATCTCCTGCCTTCCGACACCAAAGCACAGCCCTTCGCCGGCGTGTTGCGGACATTTGTTTTCCTTTGCTTGATGCTAATTTGTAGTAGCTGAGTTGAGACACGTCACGAAACATCTTTGGTGATGGGGCTTGGGGCCTCCTGGAGCATCATCCTGCCACGTCGCATCTTCACGTTGCGGCGTTAGAGCCCATCGCTGTCAGGAGCACCGGCGGCTTTTCCTACCATTTGGTTTATGGGCACAAAGTGGGTTAGGGGCACAAAGGGGATTAGTGTTTTAGGGGTTGGTGTCCCCCGAGCCACATGGAGAGGGAACGTGTTGCTTGCGGGATCTGCGCGTGCCCGAGGTGGTCGGTGTGCGGGGTCGGGACTCGCCGCGATCCCGCGTTTCAGCTATTCCTCCTCATTCACATATTCCTGGTGGCAGCTCCTTGGGGACAGGAATGCCCAGTGCCCTTGTGGTCACGGCTTTAAGCATTGCTTGCTCCGGTGTTCCTGCCAGTGCTGCAGCAGCCGGGAAGAGAAGATACGAGCTTGGAAAGGAGAAAAAACAAAAACAAAAGCGAGATTAATTAAGTGGAAAGAGTAGTTTGGGAGGGCCGGTTTGGGGTATTTGTGTGTTAAGACTTGCAATACAAAGCAGATTTTTCAGCCTGGAGGCTGATTGCGAATGACAGCGACATGGGACCCTGTAACAACACAAACGAGCCCCTGTCCCCTCCGCCGGCCGGGGGCAGCGGCTAATTGCTCTCATTTGGGTCAGCGCCTGCTGCAGGAGCCCCCCCTCTGCCTCCTCCATCGTTAACGTCGACCTCTTTAGCGCGGGGGCCGGCGACGGTGCCCCCACGATGCTCCCCCGAGCAATGACAAAACGCGGGCGGCCGGTGATGCCCCTGCGGGAGCGAAGTGTCCCCAGGAGCTTTTCCTGCGTCCCCTCGTGTCCTGCCGGCGCCGGGGTGGCCCCGAGGCCCTCACCAGGCTCCCGCTTGTCTCCGCAGGAGGGGGAGGCGCTGGGGGCCATGGAGAAGCTCTGCCGGCAGCTCACCTACCACCTGAGCCCCCACTCGCAGTGGCGGCGCCACGGCCTCGTCCGGAGGAAGCCCCAGGCCTGGTGAGTCCCTGCCCGCGGCCGCCCTCCCGGCGCGAGCGCGACCCGGCCGCGTTTTCCTTCACGTTGGGTGCTGAGACGCTCATTGCTGGGAGAGTGATTCCCGGGAATGAGTGGGGCTTTGGGAAGGAGATGATGAGGGGTTCCCTGAGGGATTCCTGGGAAGAGCCGCAGTGGCAGTGGAAGCTGAAGCCTTCCCTGGCACCTCTGCTCCTGCTCCGGTGTGGGATCGGGATGTGGTGCCCAGCATGCCGGCTGCTTTCGGGTGCAGCAGCAGAACAGCAGCTTCCCCTTTCCCGTGACTGTCCAGGGAAGGGGCACCGCTTTTTGTATGTATCTGTGTTTTTTGGGGTTTTGTTTTTGTTTTTTTCCCTTTTTGTTATTTTTCTTAATGCCATATGAGCACTCTTCAGTGCTGGGAAAGGCTGTCAGCCTGCCTTTCCTAGGGGCACATCCCCAGCTACTCCATCCTTATCCGCCTCTTCAGAGAAGGCAAATCAAAGTCTGTTCCCATCGGCAGTAAGAAATTTTATTAAGCTTCATGTCCTCCCAAACCAGGCACAAGAAAAGCGGGTTGTTCCTTCCACAACGTACGGTCTTGTGAGGCCGCCAGGCTGCAGCTGTGCCCGCGATGCTTCCTTGTGCTGTCTCATCTCCTTTTTCTTCACTCTCCTCCTTTTGATGCTTTCTCTTTTCATTTCCTTTCTTGATGGAGAAGATTTCTCCCATCTTGCAAGAAAATCTGGGGTCAGCAAGGGAAGGCTTGGAGCCCGTGCGCTGCCCGGAGCACCCGCTAGCAGGGTCCCTGGAGAAGGCTTGCACAGCCTCCTCGCCTCCTGCACAGGCTTCTGCTTCTTCACCTTTTAATGAGTATTTTGGCTCTGTCCCCTGGTTCCCTGCTGATAATTACGGATCTCAACCCAACTGCACGAGTGTTGAGGCCCTGGTGGAGAATCCTGGGCCGGAGCTGGAGTGTTGCTGGAAAACACTTTCTCAGTTTGCAATCTGTAGCTTTGCGATGCATTGCGCTCCTGGGGCCCGTCTGCTGGATGCGCGCTCATTAGTGCGCCGGCTCCTAACGAGCCAGGTAACGCACGCATTGCAATCTGTGGCATGGCTTCATTAAGCAGGGTAATTTCCCTGGGCCCCGGCTCTGCCTGCCTCCCACCACGCAGCGCTTCTCCTTCCCTGCAGCTGCTCTGGGCATGTTTGAAGGGTTTGGGGAAGGAATTAGAGCTTAATTATCCCGGCGACGGGGAGCAGCGGCTGATGTGCCTTCGAGTCAGCTGCTTCAGTGCAATCGTCATCTTGCACCTTCGTGAAAACGTTTGCTTGCAGCATCGCTGCTGAAGCTCGCAAGGCGCCCGCGTTGGCAAACGCCTCCGCAGTCGGCTGCCTAACAGAGCCGAGCCATAAATCGAGCGCGTGCAAACACCGTCGGCGTGCGTGCTCGCGGGCACGCCGTGGTTTTGGAGGAGGCAAAGGCTTTTTTGTGGAACCCCTCTGTAAAATCATCGCTCCCCTGCAAGCCGCTGGCACTCTCCAGACTTCCAAACAATTCAGCCTGGAGGCAGAGGAGGGTTTTTGCCCCGCTGATGAACACTGATTCTGACAAAATGCTCAAACTATTGGTTTTGCTGCTGAACAAATGAACTGGCAGCCAGAAGCACTAGAAAATATCCTAAAGGAAAAAATCCTGCCCTGGCAGTGAGGGTGGAAGAAGCTGCTTCATAGGAATGGGACCTCTCTTTCCCTTTACGCTTTTTTCTGAGCTCACTCATGCTCTCCAAGCCCCAGCTCAGATCCCGCTCGTCCTTCCTGGGAACAGTTTTGGCTTCCACGCACCGTCCCAGAGGAAGGCGGCATTAACACCTAATGGGGATCTCTCTTCCCCGGCAAGGGGTTTCTTTCCTAACCGACGGGTTAAAGTGGCTCATGTTGAAGGCGATGGGTCTGTGACTTGTGCCAGGCTCTGCAGCATCACTTGCTCTCCTGCAGGGTCCACGCTGGACCACAGCCATGTGAAATGTCACCACTTGTGGGTCCAAGAAAAGGGCAAATTCCCTGCGCTTGGAAAGCTGAACAGGAAGCGAGATTTTGTAGTATTATGTGTTGTCTTTTCCTGATCATGTCTTTTGTCAGAAAGCAGGTTAAGCAGCTGGTAGGGAGAAAAAAACAGGGCAGGTTTTTGCGGTTTTCTGGACGGTCCTGTGGGATTTGCAGGGCTGCAGGGACAGAGAGAGCAGTTCCAAAAGTAGAGGGGGCTGGGGATGCTCTCACATCTGCTGGGCTGGGATATGAAAAGTGGGAGAGGGACTTTCCTGGCCCCAGACGGATAGTGAAGTCGGAGGGGAGCAAGCAGGACATGTTCCCACGTCCATCCCAGCAAAAAGCCGGGCTGCCAGGAAGCCGCGCGGCAGCAGGGAGCCGCCGCCTGCTGCACCGCTCCCGAACGGGATCCGTGCTCTGCTAAAATAAACAGTTTAGGGAAAGCAAAGCCCTGGGCACATAATTTGGCAGCTGATCACTGCCTAATTGCAGGAAAAACAGCAGGGAGAAGCATTTTTTTATTATTTTTATTTATTTATTTATTTATTTTATTCCTTGGGCTGGTTTCTGATGAGAAAATAGGGCTGGAAGATCAGGCTTGAAGTTTATCTGTCTCCCTTCCCCCTTGAAAAGCAAAAATGCTGTTTTCTTTCCCTTTGCATCAATGGAATTTAATCTATTTAAAGTAACAAGCAAATAGACTCCACAGCATGCAGAGCTTAGACCCTCGGTGGTTTCATGTTCGCTGTTTTCTGCAACCATGGAAGATCCTTTTCTTTCCTTTTTTTTTTTTTTTTTTCCCTAAGCTTTCTAGGCTTAGGGAAAGGGCCAGAGCTGCAGCCGCTGCGATCATCAAGAAGTGACTGGTGGGCAGAATAAAATGCCAGGGGATGCCCAATGGCAAAGTGCAATTACTTCCTTTCTCCATAGAATTGAGAGCCAATAGTTGTTTGGACATAAGAGTCTATTTCCCAGAGCATTTCATTTTTATTTTTTTTTTTTTCCTGTGGTAGAGTTTCAAGAAAATGTTCCTATTGTTTGTTTTCATGCAAACTTGAACAAATTCTTATTTGGGTCAAATTGACTTCCAGGAAGTCATTTACAGCAGCAGCAATCCCGAAGTATTTTCTCTTAAATTCTTGATTGGTTTTCTGTTGGCCCTGGTGCAAATTGCCTTTTCTGCAAATGCATGTTATTAATGGGCCTCAGCTGCA
Source organism: Nothocercus julius (assembly GCA_013398735.1). Taxonomy (NCBI): domain Eukaryota; kingdom Metazoa; phylum Chordata; class Aves; order Tinamiformes; family Tinamidae; genus Nothocercus; species Nothocercus julius. The sequence goes on along the minus strand of VZSV01000203.1, from coordinate 526,741 downwards.
GTTTTTTATTACGCTGGAGCAGAGGTAGCTGGAAATGTTCCAGCATGGTTTCTCTATAGGATGATGCAGGTTCCTCGAGAGGAAAATGTTTCATAAGGAGGAGCATAGAAATATGTTTTATTTGGAGGAGGAATTGCGGGGAGAAAGTGGAGTACTCCAATAACAGGATATTTAAATTTTCTTAATAAGTCAAAGAATTCTAATTAATGGCAAGTATTTTGATGAATCCCAAGTGCTTATTTCTTTGAATTTTGTGTAGCAGGAAATTAAAAACAAGTTAGAAGAATCTCTGGGAAAACAGGCTTCCATGTAAGTGGTGCAAGAAACTCCTCAAGCAGCTCTTCTCCTTCATTATCCCTGCTGGAGATATTTATCAAGCCACTTCTTTGGACAGAGCTATTTCATTTTCCAAATATCTTTGCTTTATGGTTTAACCGGGTCCTTTTCCTAAATGCCACAGAGATGCAATGAAATGATGCTGCAACCTTTTAGACTTGTTGAAGCTGAAGGGAAGACCTGTTTTCTGCCAAAAACTTAGCCCTGGGTGCAGCTGCTAAGTTTAGGAGCAAATCCCAACTAAGGACAGGCTCCAGGCTCTGCCCATCCTCGTCACTGCCCGCCCTAGAGCTGAATAGCCTGGATGGGAAGTTGCCAGCGGGGGGTCACAAAACCAATAGAGATTTTTGGAATTGCTTTGGGAAAAGCGCATGGTCCTGGTCCCGTCCCACACGGTGGGAAGCAGGCGGTTCATCCAGCCCTGTGCACACGCGACCCTGCTTTGCTCCCTGCGGAGCTGAGGCTCTTGGTGCCGGTGGGTATCCCTTGAATCCTGTGTTTTAGAGACAATAAGAAAGAGCCATCTAATCGCATCTTCTCTGTATTATTCATTATTACTATATAATACTTACTATAATAATTCCTATGTATACACCTCAGTCACATTGCTATTTGTATGCCTGCTTTAAGCTAAATAAGTGCATTTTCTTGGCTCAGTTCCCGCTTTGAGGCTGGGGGAGCTGCATCCCTTTGCTGACATCGCTGCTACCGGAGCACATGTGCTTGCTAGATATGTTTATGTTCCTTCCCTCCTCTTCCAAAATATCTATTCTGGTGTTGGACATGCAGCCTTCAAAGCAGGAGCGGAAGCTCTAGAAACCCTCTCTGCACTGAGACGGCCAGAATTGCAGGACAAGCCTTTTATCCCAATCCTTTACTTTTCTTTAACCCCCAAAACCAAGCGATGAGTGTAAGATATCGGCTCCTTCCCACGCCTGCGAAACATTTAGATTCACAGGATGGTCTTGACACCAGTTCCGTGCAGCCCAAGAGCAAAACCTTAACCGTGGGTCAGAGTATTGGAACAGCTTCATCTATCAGGATGGGGAGGAAAAAAAAAAAACAACGAGCTGTTTCCCCAAATGTGGAACAAATATTTGCACGGGGCGGTTCCTGCCAATGCGTTACTGGGGTTTGGTTTCCTGCGTGGTCCTGCTGGTCAGAAGCAATTTGCTGCTTGCAACTGGGGACGAGTCTGTGCCTTCCTCTACGGAACAGGCTTGGAGCGTTTGGGGGCTGAACCAAGTGGGTGTAACCGATTCCCGACGGAAAGTCCTTGGGATTTGTTTCAGGAGAAGCTCTCCCTAATGAGATTTGGGGCCGTTCTATGGAAAAATTGATGTCAGGAATAACATTTTTCTTGCAGCTCTTTGTCAACACAGTATCCTACTCATTTCCACAGGATGGTTCAGCAGAGAACAGTTTTCATTAAATCACGGTTCAGGGTTGTTGGGTTTTTATCTTCTGGGGGACAGATTGAGCTCAGCAAGGCAGTAGGAAGCCCCCTTGCCACCTCCACCAGAGCAGGGTCGCTCCGACCCGGTGCTGTCGGGGGCTTCTTTGTGGTTTGGCATCAACCTTAGCGCAGCGGCTTGGAAAGGTGGCCGGAGCAACGTCACCCATCGGTGCCGCTCTCTTGGGAAAGTTTGGTAGCAAACCTCAATTTACAGCAAAGGACAGGAGTGTGAAAGAGGCATCTGAGGATCCCCCGTGGCTTCTGGCTGAGGGGAAACCAAGGAGAAAAACGCTGCTTAGCGCACTCTTGCACTAAGTCACCAAAATTAAATATATAAATGTAATGTATTGTGGTATGAATACATATGGTTGATTGCCAGCCTTTTGCTGAGCAGCATGCATGAATAATCTATCCTGGGAAAACCCGGCAGCTGAAACGTGAAGGAAATCGTAATTGGGAGTAGTGGCTCTTATTCGCCTTCCCTCCTGGGTATGGGCAAACGCGTCACAATTTGTATTAAAAAGGGAAAGAGGCAGCGTCCCGAGAGGCGCAGCGTGCAGGTTTGGATGCGCGATGAGGGGCCGGGCACGGCGGCGGCGCCGGCGCTGACGCGTGCCTGCCGCCCTCCCGGCAGCCTGAAAGCCGCGCTGATGGGCCAGCCGGCGGACGACACGGTGGACCTGTCGGGCATCCCGCTGTCGCCCAAGGAGCTGGCGCGCGTGGCGGCCTACCTGGAGCGCAGCGCGGCGCACGTGGCCGCCGTGGAGCTCGGCTTCACCGAGCTCACGGACGACATGCTGCTGCAGCTGCTGCCGGCGCTCGGCGCCCTGCCGCGCCTCACCACGCTCGCCCTCAACGGCAACCGCCTCACCAAGGCCGTGCTGCGCGACCTCACCGAGGCCCTCAAGGACCCCGCCAGGTTCCCCAGCGTCACGTGGATCGACCTGGGCAACAACGTGGACATCTTCTCCCTGCCCCAGCCCTTCCTGGTGGGCCTCAAGAGGCGCTGCCCCAAGCAAGGCAACCTGCCCACCATCTTGGAGTTCGGCGAGGGCCAGACGGAGGGACCAGAGGGCTCCGCCGAGAGCCGCGAGGAGCCGCAAGGGCTCGGCCGCCTCGGCT
>VZSV01000203.1:495620-523627 GCA_013398735.1 Nothocercus julius | reverse complement strand
CCGGGCCGTCGGCGCACGGGCTGCGCTGGCATCCGCGCACGCCGGCGCCCTCCAAACCGCGGCTGCTGACCCTGTTCGTTCTCGTTCAAAGACACGTAGATGCGATGGTGTTGGAGAGTTTGTATTTTATAAAAGCCAGGCCCATCTTTTTCTAAATGCGGCGCGCGGCGCTTTGTCACCCCCCGCGCCCGCCCGTGTCGCCGCCCGGCCTTGCAGTGGCGGGAAGGACAGCGAGGAGCGGGACGTGGCGGACGGACACCATCCTCTAAAGGGGACCGGCACCGGGACGAAGCCCGTGCCACGTCGGGACTCACCCATGGCCGTCTTGGAGGAGGCCGAGCCCTCGCCCTTCCAGCCCGGCCCACGGGGCGTCAGCTCTCGCGCCGCTCTTGGGGACCCCGCGCTGGTGTGGGGGGCTCAGCTGCAGTTCGGTGCTGCTGCCGACGAAAACCTGAGAGAAACCTCTGTTTCTAAAAGGACAAAAAAAAAAAAGGAAAAAAAAAGAAGAAAATCGGGTTTTTCCGTCTGTCTATCACTGCCGCTCTGGGCAGGGGGCACCAGCTGACCCAAGTTTAAAGCCTTGGAAAAGTGATTGCATCCATTCCCCAGGGTCCAGAAGTGCTTTGTTTCTAAAATATTGTGGGTTTTGTTCTTTTTTTTCATTTGAGAGTCATGGATATGGGGGTTTTTTGGCAGCGAATGACTTGCTGCAGTGCTGGAACAGCCCCTGGCGCCGCCCGGCCGCAGGTCGAGGACGTCCTGGCCGAGGACCGAACCCAGTCCCGTTGCTCCGGAGCAGCTGCGGCTCCGGCCGCGTCCCTCCCTCGGCAAGGGCTACAGCCTCAGGCTCCCGGCTTTTAGTGAACTGTGGGCTTTGCTTTTTCTGGGTGTAAACACAGACTTTTTGGTCCTCCCTTTGCCTCTGTCTGGTTCCCGCTAGTGCCCAGGAAGCCGCGTGCCTTGTGGGCTGCTTCTCTTCCCTGTGCAAGCCGGAAACTTAGAAGAAACTCTGCTACTTGTTCTAACACATTCAGCAAAGTTCAGTACGATTTGCATGTAGCTGAGGCTTTTTGGTTGTTTGTTTTTTAATGCTAATTCTTTCCAACCAGCATGAAAAAAAAATTGCAGTGAATAAAGGATTCTGTTTGAAACTAAAGAGTTACCCCCCCCCCCCCATAATGGAAATAAATGAGGATGTTTAATAAAGATTTGGTGTTGAATTTGCATCTTGGGCTACTCACCCAGCCAAACCTGCACGAGGAGGAGGAGGTGGATGAAGAGCAACGTTGTCTGTGTGGGACACCAGCTGCCCAGAAGAATAAAAAGCCCCGGTTATTGGCTGGAGTCTGCAGGATGGACACAAGACGTGCAGATGCATCACAGAAGTAGCATTGCTTAATATTTATTTCATTTATTTCAAGTTTTTAATTGTCACCAGGGCTCAAAACTTTTCAAAGCTCATGGGGAGGCTGTTGGAAAGCGCAAGGATGAGTTATCCTGGCTCAGAAAGGAAAACGACCAGCAAGGGCCTCATAAGCAATATATATATATATTCATGCACGCTGAAGCATGCACCAAATAAATGACTGACTTAACAAAAATAAATAAATCCACCCCGACGCGGCGCCAGTAGATGCAGTTATAAAAGCACCAGGGCTTTAGCTAATCAGCCTCTTTTCCTTGCAGTGCAGATTAGGTCAATTAGCCAGTTATTGCACTTCAGAGCAGCGATGATGCTGCGGGCTCAGTTAAAAAGTGCTTTTTTATTTTTATTTATTTATTTATTTGAAAAAAGAAAGCAGCAGGAGTCTGCTTCCCTCTTCAGCCCATCAGCATCAAAACAAGCCTGGCGCTCCCCCATATACCAACGCTATTTCCCTTGTGCGGAGGGATCGGGCGCTTCTACATGGCCCAACAAGAGGGGCAGAGCCTTCGCTCCCGTATTTTTCCTGCAGCCCATGAACCACACCGTGGTCAAATCCACGATGGGTTTTGCACCCGGGCTGGCACATCTCCATGATTTCCTCCCATTCAGCACCCAGGAAGATGCTCGGCCTTTCCTGCGTGCCCTTGTTGGTGCCACAAAAGCTCCTGGTTTCCGTTAGCTGGAAGCGCATCGGCAGTCGCCGCTATTGCCAAGGAAACGGGCTGGTCTTAGCGGACATGACCCAGTGCATATTAGGATGGGAAAAACAACAAATCCAAGCCCTGTGGTGCCATGCACTTGGGTGTGCAGGAGCAGCGATGCCCGGAAAGGCAGCCCGGCTGCAAATGCCTCCTTACCGCCGGGTGCGTTGGAGCTGGGATCTGCCAGCCCGATGCCTTCCACCGGGAGGTCGTACGTGGCGAGTACACAGGCTGCATTAAATGACTTTAGCATTAAATCTCTTCTAATGTCATCTGGAGGGCTGCTAATCAGGGAGCTTCTCTGGTAGCTCTTAAGAGAAAAAAAAAAAAAAAAAAAAGCAGAAAGTGTTTAGGTGAATATCAAGTTTTGGGGGGTAAGGAAGTTTTGCTGTTTCAGGAAAAGCCCCTAGGCAGTTTTTGTACAGAAAATCTGCTTTAAGCCCCTACCATGGACCTGGAACTGCGCTTTTAAGCAGGTATCACAGTAAGACCTATTTCAAAGCATCTTAGCCTGAGATGCCCTGTCCTCTCCATCTGCCAGGTCCCTGAGAGCAGCGGCTGGGGGACAGGAATCCCTCCTCTGCAACTGGAATCACCCCTCAGACTTTCCAACAGGTAAAAATGGGAAAACTGCTCCAAGCTGGCAGTATTTGCAGAGGCCTTGAAGACTCTTCCAGACACAGCATTACATAAAAGCAAAGAATTAAGAATACAAGGGTGAATGTAATCCACAGCTACACTGCTCCTGCTAGTTAATGGATGAACTGCACAACCTTGGAAGGCTAAGGGTCCTCAGAGGCGGCTCCCAGGGCTCCTCTGCGTACGGCGCCTTCACAGGATGGTTTCCCCGCACTGCCAGGATCGATTTCCGTTTTGGAAACATCCCACGGCTGCTGTTTACAGCCCCTTTCGGCAGTCTCAAGGGTTGCACTTTCCCTCCTCTCTTCTGTAATGCTGCAGCAGAGGTAGCTCCTTCACCTGAAGCTTAGCTTTTGGGTTTACATCAAATGGAAACCTGAATTTAATGCAGTTAGAAAAGAGGCAATCTGCTCCCCACCACCCTTTCGTCACTTGTGCAACGATCTCAATGGGTTCTCCAAGTTTTCCCACTCGCTAAGCACTTATTGATTCAGGAGCGTCTGCTCATCCTCGTTTTCCATTTTATTAATTCACTCAGAGGAGAAAATAACCTGGTGGTGCCCACATGGTCACGCAGGGAAGGTTTTCTTAGCCGTGTGGTCTGTTTGCTTGCACAACAGGTGACAATACTGTGAAATAAAAATCATATTGAAGTGACTATAGCCCAAAGCATCCTGTTAGGGGCACACCTGTCCGATGGGTATAAATCCCTGGAGACGCAGGGACTGGTCCTGTGCAATAGTCGAAGCTAAAGGGGTGCCCAGAGCAGGGTGAGCAGCCCCATCCCTGCGGTGGCAGAGGGATCCCTCCCCATCCCGGACACTGGGTTTTAATGAGATTATTTGGGGTCTAACATTGTTCAAGGTAGATTGTGCCACCCCGGCTTGCAGCTACGCGGAGCCCCTGCTTTCTAATGTGGATCAGCTTATCAGGGGCTATAAAGGAGATTAGAGAAATTGCCAGACTGATTAACAGCAGTCTGAAGCCCTTCTATCAGGAAACAAGACTCAACTATGTGGGATGAACCTGTGGCCGGTGGAGGACATCTGCGCTGCATCTGTCCCACAGCTTAAATCTTATTTTGCATGTATGGTTCAGCCCAAATATGATAAATACGTGTTCTGCACAAAACAAAGGTCCTGCACGAAGCGCCGGGTTCTCAAACGCCCTCCCCAGAGCTCCCTGCAGGAGCAGGGCCAACGTTTTCCAGGTTCAGCTCTGAAAAACCTTCTTGTTTTCCTGCAAACACAGAGCCTCTTTCGCCCTAGCTGCTACCAGGATGCTGCTACCAGGACGCAGGCTGGGAGAGAGGACTGGAGAAGCATTAAATCCATTCCAAGGGCACACACCTCCATGCAGCTTCCTCCTGTTACCACCCGCAATCACCCGATTCCCACCTTGCTTGGAAACGACTTTCATCTTCTTCACGGCAGGAGCCCTGTGCATCTCACAGCCCGAGCAGCGCTCGGCGCAAGGATTTCACTTATTTGCTGCGATGGGGGAAGGCAATAAATAGCCGATTTGACACAGTTAAGTAAAAGCACTTTGAGAGCTGGCCAAGCGCTCTGGTTTTCCTGGCTCATCGGAGTCAGCTGCTGCTCTCCAGCCCTTTCCTCCATAACTGGGAGCTCGTGGAGCAACCCGCCCTCACAGCAACGCTTATTTTGAGATGGTCCGAGGTTGGCACGGCGGAGAAAAGGGCTACGTCGTCAACCAGCTCCCCTGCACAGATCACTGGCATCTCGACCCAGGTATTTATTAGTAAATCAAGGTGAGAAAAGAAACAGCAACATCCCACCCGGGAGCCACAGGTGACATCAGGCAAACTAATCACAGTTGGGTTCATGGAGAGACTTTATGCTACAGCTCTTGTATACAGCTGTTTTACTACGAACTGTTAAAAACAGTGCTATGAAAAACCTAACTAGCGCAGCACAAACTCAAACAGCCGCTCCAAGCAAAACAAGCAGGTGCCAGAAAGATGCTACAGCCCTGTAGATAAAGCAGTAGCAGATCAAGCTGATTGAAACAGCAGGGATTTCTGCTTCCGTCTTCACAGCATAAATAATTTACTTTTCTGTGTTTTGCTCAGGCTTTACAGCCACTGGCTTGTGAAGCCACTTGACTCCCATGTGGCTGGGTTAAAAAAGTGAGATTTAATGCTTTTGGATTCCCTCGACACTGGGTGTTTCCATCCCCCCAAAAAGGAGGACTTGTGCTCTCAATAAGCAGTTTATTCTCCGGTTATGCCCTCAGTGTGCACATGCATAAATAAATCGGGGCTGGGAGCATCAGCATTTCTTACCAAGGAAAAGGGAGCCGCAGCCTTTGCTAGTCCTGCCATAAAGAAACATGATTAACAGCCAATTAAAGGGTGACATTTCACTGTGCGGGGGATTCCCACTTATCAATAAAAGCTGCAAATCTCAGGTGATAGCTGAACATGAACTAGCAGCAAAATGGCCAAAAAAAGGGTCTCCCAGGGTTTTCCCTACCGGAGATGCTCTGAACTCAATCACTGCCCCATCTTGTTGTCTCCAGCCCAGGGTGGCAAAACAGGGCAGACCTTATCCTCCCCGGAGCATAAAGTGCATATTATTTTTTATGATGTTATATTTTCTTGCATGTCCACATCAACGGGTGTAAAAAAAAAAAAAAATAAAAAATGCAAGCCAAATTCCACCTGGTCATTTCTTACAGTCTTGAGTGGGGACCAAGATCAGTTCATCGCATTTGTCCTCAGCCATTTTAAGCAGGAAAACCAGGACACTCACTGCACAAACTGGCAAAATATGGGGCAGAGTGGTCCTACCAGAGCACTTAAATGACACGTCAACCTTGTCCTTCCCTGCAGGCGCCCATGAAGCTCGACGAGACTTTGCAGAGCAGAGTCAGTCGGGCGCTAGGAGCACTGCCGGCCACAGCTATTTTGGGCCCTTACTCGGCCGGCAGCTCTCTTGGCTTCACGCAGACAATTCAGTGCCGGCCCGGAGCACCGGAGGGATTATAACAAAGCATTTGCTAACGTGGCAGCTGGAAGAAAACAACCCCCTAAATTTTCTTTGCATGACACTCTCATCTTAGTCATGCGGTGCTGGAAAAGTTATCCCTTTGACAGCGCTTTCGCCTCCCTCGTTTGAAAAGCTGAGGGAGACAAGAGTTGAAAATTGAACTGCTCTTGCATGTACCTTCAAGGGAAAAAGAATCCGAGTTTCACCTTCCAGGGCATTCTTCACTCTGCAACGGTGACATGGTGGGAATGATCCTCTCTCTGCTTGCAGTGAGCGGATGCAGCAGCTAAGATTGATTTAATTGAAATAGCAGCCCCCAAGCCAGAAACCCAAGCACATTTTTAGATTTAATAGCTGCAGTGTAGTAATTATAGTAATTTGTATTTTTACAACAGTGATTACTTTAATGCTGATGTACATGTGATTGCTTTACAATAACAAATCAAGGAATAATGATAGCTAGCATTTATATCAACTGGGCTGCCTGTGGTTTGCAGAAAGGAAAGGGGAGCACTTAAAATGCAGCCACCTCCCCAGGCCACCAGCTCCTCACCCCAACGTGACACCGGCCATCCCACGCTTTTGTTCCCCTCCTTTTTTGTGCAACGGTGGAACAAGCCAGGGATGAAACAAGTGAATGCTTACCTATACATACTAGAAAAACCATATACACAAAGCACATTTAATAATTGTTTTGTTTAAACCTATTCTCCCATCTTGAGCACTGTATCTCCTTGGGTCTTTTTCTTTTTTTCCCCTCTAATTCCTTCCACTTCAGATGTGGTTTCCCACATACTCCACCCACAGTCCCTGCCTTTTGCCCTAGTCCCAGACAAATTCCCTGAGCTGAGATGCCAGGTCAGAGCTACCTGATCCCCTTCACCACCCTGCATCAAGAGGAGCCTGAGGATTTGGGTCAAGTTATTATTCAATGTTCAGTATTCACACACAAGAGTGACTTTATTTTTTTCTCCCAAAGGAATTACTGAATGACATTCCCACATTCCCATTTTTCTCATTGCCAAACTGGCAGTCTGCCACTCTTCGCTTCTCTGCTTAAGATTCTTTCTTTTCATGCAGCTCTAATTTTTTCATCTATTGCAGGTTTATCCCAACTTTGGTCATCGTTAATTGCTGGGGATTCCTACCACTTATTCTCTCAACACCTTTAGAAAATCCGAAATAACTATATTTTGAATCAGTATTTTTCTGTGGCTTATTTCCCAGTGCTGGAAAGCCAATGTGGTTCAGACATAATAAGAAAAAAATAACAATTTTATTTCTTCTCCCCTGAACGCTGTAAGATAATGTATGTTCTCACTGAAGATACATTGTAGAGTTTTATGTTCAGGGTACCTATTTGTTCCAGAGGCTTCATGTTCTAATAGGAATAAAACTTTCTGTTCATCTTGGACAAAAATAGCCTTTTGGCTGATCCCTGCTGAGGAATCCTCTTTTTGATGAAAACAATAAACAAGTAATAACAAAATGGAACTCATGAATAGTTAACTATAACAGATTCCACCAACTTGCAACTTCAATAAACTCAGATAAACTGTTTCCTGTTTACCTAAGTATTCCCAAATCAACTATTACCTGTTTTAATGAGATAACCCCACACATATTAGGAAGAAACAACTAGAAAAACAAGCTGCAGCCAAGCTATCCTGGGCAAATTAAACAGCACATTAAACAACTGAGCAAAAATCTGCTGAGTTTCTTCTATTTACTGGAGTTTGAGACCACCCTTGGCTTCACTATCATTAACAGCAGACAGAATCTCATTTAAAAAGAACTCAGTTCCTTGTGCTCTTTCTGGACTCTATAAACCCATTTCTTATGCATATCACATGGGCTAAAAAATGTCTTCTGTCAACAAATTCTAACACACAAGCTCTGCAAACTGGACAAAAATAGTTTTGTTTCAAGAACCATTGGAACAGAATGTAACTATATAAAACTTTAATTAAAATAAACGTCTCTGGAACAATCCATTCCTATCTGAATGCACGTTTGAAGAGCACAAAAAAGCTAATTAATTCCAAGCAAGTTCTGCATACACCATTGCCCATGTCAGGTGATTATGGGAAGTCCCACGTATTTCAGGGGGGCCCTTTGGAAGGTACAGATTCATTTACTTGTGCAGCGCTACCTGTACTCACCGAGCAGATTTTTTGCCTTTTAAAAAATTCTGCTCCAAAGACTGACTTCTCTTACGTGATGCCACCAAGTGGACAGAACCATCAGCAGCTTCTGCACTGTTGGGCTGTCTCGGTGCACATGCTCAATCCCTTCAGGTTTGCCAAGACTTTGCAGTAATCCACCCCTCCTGCAAATCTAAAAAGAGCATCGAAGCTATAGAGCTTGCCAGTTACATTGGTATAATTAATATAACTGAAGATTTTCAGCCTCAAGATACCATTTTCCTCAAGCACCTCCACTTTAAGTCTTTTTCTCTCTCTCAAAAAAAAGGTATTTGCTATTTGTCAGCTTTGTAGTTATAGACAAGTTTTAAAACACAAGCTAAATAGTTGCACTTGTCCTGTATGTTCTCTCTCACTGTAGTGGTTTACTTACGGCCTAACCTCTGATAATTACAGCAGAAGTATTAGCACCGCTTGTTTTAATTGTTTAATGCCAGAAATTATCAAATCAGATGGAATACTTATACAGGTAAACATCTATTTACATTACCTGCAGCAATCATACTACATTTATCATGTTATAGCAAATTATGAATGCTTTTTTCCCTCCATTACACAATACTGTTCTCACCAATCCATAAAACATCCCTTCATACAGGAAAAAAAAAAGACAAACACAGACACAATCACAACTTGTTTGGATAATTTTAATATATGCACAATTTCATTTTTAATATTCCTCAAAATCTTAGTACAGGAAAACACACGAGTTTATGGTGACTACTCCTCTGCTCACTGCTCTATTTTAGTGGACTTCCTCCTCCTCAAGACATCACGTTTCCGCCACACACACACCTGTAATACAATAACAGCATGAACACATGACGAGTACAACACTAAATATGAAGTTTTTTGTTAATATGAGATATCATCAGAAAAACCTTGCCTCACCACCAGTCAATCTGCCGGTAATTCCAGCAATTTTTGGTTAATTTCATCATATGATATCTTTAGATAAACTGGTTATTTTTAACAGAAACAATACCTTAACCCTCCTTCCACTCTACCAGTACCATTAGCAAAACTGTAGCACAAAAGACAGCCATATTTACACATGTAGTTTACACAGTATTTTTGGCCTGTGACTTCATTTATTGTACCTCTAAAGTCAAGATTATACAGAAACACGGCTACTGAAAGGTCATGTTTTGAGAATGTGGCCAAAAGCTTTCAGAATGAATAAGGAAAGCACAGAATTCTCAACTCACCTAGAAGAATCTCCTGCTTTTGCAGTCTTGCCTCCTTCCACATGACTTCTAAGAGCTGTTACATCTATTAACAGATATTAACAGCAATTAATACGTGGCAGCAGAGATCTACAAGACCCATATAAATATACAGGTCCTGGGGCCTTTAATACCACAGGGCCTTGAATTGTGAGGAACAGAGAAGGGAAAAACAGATTGTTCCGAACTATTAAAATGAGTCTACCAAACTCCCTTCTGAAGTTCTTGGCAACCCCATAAGCCTCATTTACTCTTAGCTCAGATTCCATCCTCTGCCAACGTTACGTGGCCCAGTAAAACTCATCACTTACCTTCACATTAGTGTCACTTTCAGAGAGCTGCCTGCTCCCTGTACTGAAGGGGTCACATTTCTCTGGAAATACAAAACTCTGCAGCATAAATGAAAGAGAAAAATGTTAAGCCATAACAGATATTACATTATCACTTATTACAAAAAGAAAGCACAGACCAGAGTTAGCTCTAGCATGAAAACATCCAGGCATCTCAAACTCCGCATGCAAGCAGCTGTGTTTCAGATGAGTAAGGTTATCGTCAGTTCTCGCATCTGACGGCACTTCCTATTCAGGGGTATCATCATCAACAGCCAAAAACTCTCGTATTTGATTACTTGGTTCAAAACTAAACCATGATTGAGTCTGAAAAGACTTTCCTCTTTGTTTATATTAGCTCTGTAAGTTGATACTGGTGGGTAAAATTAGGTTTGAGATAATGCAGTTTCTTTTTTTTTAAAGCCCTGCTTGTAAGTATATCATGAATAAGTAAGGCCTGCAACTTTCGTAATGACTTTGTGCAGCTTAGTACAAAATAACTTTAACTTACTTTTCACTTCAAGACACCATTCTTCTAGAGAGAGGAGAAAAAAAAAAAAAAAGTAATTATTGTAATACTTTTCAACGGATCCAACAATTCCTTATAAAAAATTTTCAGTCTAGAAATCTACAAGTCTCCCTTAGGCAACTCTCCACACTCCAAGGGCATTTCTAGCCTCTGAAGCAACGACCCGCCCAAGCCTAAGAGCGCCGGGCGCTCTCCGTCGCAGGCCGGCGGGGCCTGCAGACCGCGCAGCACGAAACCTCCCCAGTTAGGCCCCGGCGAGACCCGGCAGCCTCACGGGGAGACGCTCGGCAGCGCCAGGACGGCAGCGCCAGGGCCCCTCCGCGGCTGCGGCCTCCTCCGCCCCTCGCCACCTACCTGCGCCCCAGCCCCGCCTCACGCCCAGTGAAAAAGGGCGCGCAACTCCCTGGCGGCCGCTTATAAAGGCTTGGGCTGTACCACCGCTGCGGGGGGGGGGAGAAGCGAGCAGTGCGCATGCGCGCAGCGGAACGTACCATTACCTAGGAAAGGCGCGGGGTGAGATGGAAGAAGGCGCTTCCCTTTCGGCGCCGCCGCGGGCGCTGTCTCGTCCCGGGGGCTCGGGGGAGACCCGGGCGCCGGGCTCGGGGCCCCGCTGGTTAAAAAGGGCCCAGTGTCGCGCCCTGCGTGGCCGAAGGCACCGCTGTTAAGGCTGCACGTCAGGAGGGGCAAGAGGAGCCAGCACATCCTCCTCCATTTCAAGGAAAGACTTGATATTTTTCCCATTAAAACTTCATCTGGAATTGATGGTTTTTCCTGTCTTCCTTCCCCCTCCCCTTTAGTAACTTAACTGATATATTTCTTTTCAAAGAAAAATCTCAGCTTTCAAGCCTTGGGGTGGACTCGGGACAAGGGCTAGAGGGGCCTTTTACCTTTCGCACCACTTTATCCCTGGTCCTTCCCCACACTCAAATTATTTACAGGAAAAGACAGCGGTTATCAGCAACAGAGGCAGCAGAGCAGGCCACAGCCGCCTGCTGAGCTCGAAAACACGCGAAGGTTCCCGAGAACACAAACACAGGTCTGGGATTCACATCTACCTTCTCCTTTCAGGAAAAGGTCATTGGATTCAGGGCCTTAAGCCAGCACAAACGTTTACTGGGAAAAAAAAAAAAAAAAAAAAAAAAAAANCCTGATAAAAACAGGTTCAGTATAAGTATGGTTCTATTTTAAAGCTTTAGAAGGGATATTAATGAAAGCACACATTAAAATGAATTATTACAGTGATCAGACATTGCAGTCATTTACTCTTAATAGTATTTTGAGTCATAGATTCAATAATTAAATACAAAAATCAAGGGTTGAAGCTCTGTCAGTCCTCAGCTGGCCTTTCTAGGCACCGCACCTTTCGCTTTACGTGCTGCTATTCTCACACATAATGAAGGAACGAAGAAAGTTAGCTGCAGATTCCCTGCTTTTGAGAGGCCTCAAACCAACTTCTGCTTAGTTTTTAAAAAAAAAAAAAAAAAGGGAAGAAAAAGAAGAAAAGATTTGTTAAAGCAGAAAGAGGAGGAGAGATTCATAGACATTTGGGGCTCACAGAACTTAGAAAATTAGGACAATGCAGACAATTTTCCAGACTGTCAGAATGCAGCAGGCAATGTTCTCGTTACATGTTCAATTTACCAGAATGTGATATGCTATCATTATTCCTTATTGAGAATTACTGGCAATCAAAATAAATGCCATAGGCAACAAGAAGAAAAAAAAATGCAATTGTACACTGATCAATCTTTTACCTACCTAGGGTATGGGGGTAAAAAAAGCCGAATGTAACAATTCAACCATGTGCACATCTACATGCACTATACAATGAGAACGCTGGAAAATATTGACATGAGACAGTGATCCTATAGTCCTCCTTTTCTTTCAATTATATATACACACATATATAGTTAAACAGCACATAGGAAAACACCACTATAGCTTTCACCATGGCCAACAGGAAAATTCTCACAAATATAAAAATGTAAGTTTTAAAATTGTTAATTTCTTCAAAACATAATACAGCTAAATTGAAAGAAATACATTTTTTTTTTTTCAGCATATAGCCAAAGAGAAAAAAAAAAGTCTCAGGAATTTGCACAATTCTCAAATATCAAACTTTGCAGTCTGGAACCTCAATCTCTACTACAGCAGAACACAGTATCACCAAAACAAACAAGTGGAACTCTTTGAGAGCAATGACGCTGCTTGGATACGATTCAAAACTTTACCGTATTAAAAAGAAATAACTTAAGATTTACATTCAATATTTTGGAGGAAGGGGATGTGATAGTCTCTTTATGCTTTATCCTTGCCGTCTGCCCATCCAGGAAGCATTATTTTTATTACTTAGGAGGAAAGAAAAAGTGCTGGTAACAGCCAGAAGGACAAGGCGATGTTGTTTATTATGAAACGTCCTGTTCTTTGGATGAACTATGTAAAATATTTTGTTAAAAGACTCCATGTTACAAATATTAAGAATGAAAAGGTCTTCTTAAAAATACAGAGTATTTCTGCCTCTTCTAAGTTCAAAGCTTGGGGAAATGTGTTTTGCTAGAATTAACTACAAGTTTGCTGTAATCAACATGTATGACAAGGCCCTACATAGCACAGGGCCAACCACAGACTGCAGACAAATGTGATTGTTTTAGGTTTCAAGTGGTTACGCATCTCTATTTTCGTATAAAAGGAATGCACGCACTTCTGGAACCTTCACTGCAGAGTCTTTGCCAGTGTCCACCTTTTGGGCAAAGGAAATCTTGCCATATTGCAGAGTCATAATCGTGAGGATCTTAAGTAAAAACCATCATGATTCAGTCTCTGATCCAGAACTGCTTTCCCGGCTGATTTCAATTTGTAGAGACGGCAAATTATCCAATCGACTCTTTTTTTGTCGAGACTGTTCTTTTTCCTTAATGAGAGCACCCCAAACTCGCTGGAGCTCCGAATCATCTTCCTCTGTAGATGCCACAGAGTTTTCAGGTTTATCTGAAGTCTTTTCTTGTGCCTTCGGAGCAGATCCTAAGCGGGTCCATAAATTACCTAATTAGATGGGGGGTGCAGGGGGGTGGGAAAAAAAAAAAAAAAAAAAAAGATAAGACTACAAGTTCTGGAAGAAGTCTGAAGAACCCAGTACTAAACTTGCTGCCTCTCCTCAAATTCCTGGTACTTCAATTTATTCCTCCTTAATGCTTGGAATGCAACTATGTTTGAAACAGTAGTCAAAATACGGGATGCTCAGTAAAGCCTCATTTGCAGAGAATGCCACACACGTGTCTGAAGTGGCAGTATCACACTTATTTTACTGTCTTCTTTTGACAACAGTTTTTAAGTTTCACTTTTACACATATCTATATAAAAATATTTTATATAATCCATCATGTTTTATGTGAGCTGCACCAGTATTTCTTGGGGCAGAGCCTGACCCTTTTGACTTGCAATAAATGCTTTTTAAGTTTTTGTAGACTTAAAAGGTCTGTATACACATTTATAAATTCACATTCAGTTACACTCAACAAAACATTCTGCATGATTTTCAGCTGAAATTTCTCTTACACTCTAAAATCAAAGAGATTGCATTATCACAATTTCTCTACAAAACTAACCCGATTTCTTCTCTCTGGTATCTGAGTAGAGGCCTTTTACGTCTTGTTTGGGTATTCCTAATCGGCTGTGTACATCTGATATTGGTTCTCGACGAGGAGCACAGGTATTATTTGGAGTTTTAATTTCTGGAGAATGTGGTCTTTTTCCCAGTCTCTGCCGTACATCTATGGATATTTTCAGTGATTAAAATGACAAAAAAAAAAAAAAAAAATTACACATTGCATTTTACTGAGTTCTGCCAGCTAATTTTATGTTCTTCGCTTTGTAAAATTTCCAGTCAGAGAGGTGACCTTTTTAAAAAAATCTTTTCTGAATTGCTTTCATTAAGCATTTTCATGCTCAATATTCATTGTCTTCCCCTGCCCTCTCTCTTTTTTTTTTTTTTTTTTTTTCCTCCAATAAATTTAACATTAAATGTCTTCAGGCTATGTCCTGTCCAAAGGACCAAAAAAAAAACAAAAAAAAACAGTAGTAATTACTGCATGGCTTACTGCACTTTTAGTTTAGCAGCAAAACAGCAGAAAGAGTGGTATGTATCCAACATGAGGTACGATTAAAGGAAAATTGCTATGCCTTCAATGATTCTTTTCAGATAATAAATAATTTACTTTAGAACTCCAATACTGCTTAACATCTTGCAGAATAAAATGAAAACCAGACCATAAGATTCCTAAATGTATTGATAATTAATCCATGATGCAAATCATGCATTTTGACATTTGTCTGGTTTGGATTGATGTTCCTTGTCTTAAAGCAGGTTCAAACAGAAATAAGAGCGCAAAGGAAGCTGAAAGATTTATGTAGCAAGTTATCATAGTCTCAAATTTCACAAAAGTGGCAAAATATACTAATAGAACATATACATTGCATTGCACTTATGTAAAGCAGCATCTTACACTGTCAGTTGGACAACCTTTCCAGCAGCTGAAATTACATAGATACTTTTCTTGTCCAAAAGAGAATCAGTCAATTAAGTGTAAAATTAAATAACTGACAAATAAAAAAATAGCTTCATTTTCACAGCATACAAATACTTTCATATAAATAACTAGAGTCTCGGGCTTGATTTGTACATGAGCTCCCAAAAGTGCTCTGTATTTTCCCCTAGAGGTGAACAGATCTCTGTCTCAAGGAATAACTAAATCCAAAAAGACAAAGTGAGGGAAATAGAGACACAAGCAAAAATAGAGACACAAGCAATCCCCAGCTCTGGCTCTCAGTGAGGAAAATTAACTGTACAAATGCGGAAAGTGCTGCTGAACAGAATTCCCTCAGGTCTATAAGTTACAGTGGAGGACTAATGTGAAATGAATATAATCATTTTTATGAGACAGTCATAACTCTGCACAACGTAGGAATTTCAAATTACCTGATTTTACAGTGCTGTTTTGCTGACGTGGCCCACTGTTGTTCTGGCGTTTTTCTTCTAATAGAAGTCTTACATCTGCAACTTTCTCCAATGATCCTTTATTGCCAATCCGATTTTTGATGTTACTGGTTGCTATACTATCTGCCCGCATAGAGTTCCTACATAAAGTAACAAGAGATTCACAAGTCCCTTACATTAAATATAGCATAGTTCTAAAGATTTCTGTATGCAAAATTACACTACTGAAACATTAAAATCAAGTCTTCCCTACTGAAACATGAGTAAAAACATTACTTAAGTTATTTCTTCCTGGTCCATCTATGATGCCAACAAGTATATTGTGCTTGTTTTCACCAGTTTTGATTGATTCCACTTTCAGCTTCACTCTTAACATCAGCAGCATTATTAACATAATGCTGGATTACAGAAATCTCTAAAGGTAGCAATATTTAAAAAAAAAAAAAGAAATTGAAAGCCTGTATCAGCATTTTCATTATTGTGTATTGCTTCATTAAAATATCTGCTATACAACTACACTAAGAATTAAAATTGTAGCATCAGCCATTTATCTTTACGCTGTTACAGTTCCATTGCTAAGATCTGCTGTAATCAGTCTTAAGGGAAGAATCATCTAATGAAAGATTCCAAGGAGTGTTATCATCTACCACTGAGAACTCTTCATATATACAACTGTGACATACAGTCATCTTCCCTAAAGTACTGTCAGCTCCTGGCATTGTGGACCCTAGATATCTTCAGTCACACGGGTAATTTGTTCCATCTCACTTTGTCAGTTCAAAACCACCTTCTCAAATATGGACATAATTACCCGAATAGAACCAACTTTGTTCCTTATTTAGTCAGATTAATATTTTTAAAATTTAGAATGCTTTTCATTTATACTTTAAAAAAAACTTCTACCTAATGTTTTTCAGTTGTGATTCCACCTCGTCTGCATACATTGTCATTTTCATGCTTTTTTTGGGAGAGGGGGTCGATATCATTTTCAGTTCCAAATCATAATCCATCTCATCAGAATCAGAAGCACTAGCACTTGATCGTCTGGCTGCGCTGCGGTCTCGAGACTGTTTGAAAGCTTGAAGTTCATCACGGTACTCAACTACAACTCTATCATCCTCATCCATATCCTGATCTTCTTCCTCCTCTTCCTCCTCCTCAATAGGCTCCTCAGGAACATTTACTAGGCCTGTAGCAAAACATATTCTGATCAGCTGAAGTCTATTGTTCATATAAAGTACTCGAAACCTGGCGGGGGGTGAGGGGGGAGCAGAAAAAAAAAATGTTGTAGGGCTTAATGTGACAATTGCTGACTGTGCCCGCTGTACAATCCCTCTGAGTCTTCGGCAGCAACGCCAAGAACATACATACCATTAGTCTGAATTTATTATCCTAAATTCATAAAATAAAATAAAGCATCTATTTGGTAGGGCCATGATCAGCATAAAATTTATACCTCATCTGTTCCTTGTAAAACTTTAAAATGTACCTTAGAGACTGTTTGTATGTTTTTAAGAGGTATACCTGACATTCGTGGAGACAAGACTTTCATCAGATAAGACATGGTTAAGGACCTTTCCAGCCTTCCAATTCCCAACTTTTGTCCTCCAGGTTCTATGTATTGGCATCAATTACCTGAATGACGATGTTTATAAGGAGGTGTCAAGCCAACATCATCCCCAATGAGGGTCCTTTTCTTTATCACATCCCGATGGATTCGACGCGAATGGTATCTTCGTTTCCTGAAACACCATAAAAAGTAGCATATTTCTCTCACAGAAAGGCATAATGAATAAGCCATATGCAATCATACGTTAAGTAAATGCAATTAACATCCCCTTTAATAGCAGACAAACACATTTATGTCAGAAGTCTGTTCTGGCAGAATGTTTTGAATATAAAGTTCATTAATTTCAAGAGAAAACATTTGCCTTGCAAAGTCATTGTCACTTTGCTAAAAGATGATTCATACTTAAATATCTGTATCTGAAAGAAAAGAAAAATGTACAAATTAAACAGTTTTAGATTATGCTGTCCGAGTACTTTCAATATTCCAATCCTTCTAGCCTGTACACAAAGAATTGCTGAGAATACTCACCAAGAATTGCTGAGAATCCCCTTCATGCCTCCATAGTTGGGATTGCCATATTTCATGTAGTACTGGCTTCGCCTTGCAGCTCCCAGCTCTTTCTTGTCATCTGAAAAAACATAAATTACAGGAATCTTTCCCCTGTAGAATATATCTTACTACACTAAAGCAAAAATAAATAACCATCCAGCCAAAGACACAGAAAATGAATGGAAAACTGAATGCATCTTACAGATCAATATTACTTCGATCTCCCTCATAGAGGAGGCAAGGATTTTGGAGGATTTTGCTGACACCACCTCTGAAATTGTCCTCCCACCACAATTTTATTTGTGTTCAGAAACTTAAGTCATTGGGCACTCAGACTTTCTGTGTTATCGGCTTTATAGCGTGTTACATCCCACTGTAACTGCTGGAGGCCGTACTTACCTTCTTCTGACTTCTTTATTCTCTATGGATTTGTCACTTTTCACACAGCCCAGAAATAACACGTATGTTCATTTTACTCAGAAAAATGATTATCTCAGCTGTACTCAGCAGCAATTTCCACTAATAGCTTGCAAACATCTCAAATGATTTTCATATTTATAAAATGTGAAGTTAACATCTGTGGAGAAGGGTATCATAAAATCTGTTTTACAGTATCAGGAATAATGCCTCATATTTAGCCCAAAATAAAATTGTAGAAACAATTTTTATACATCTTGAACTTGATTTACTGATGTATTTATTGCAAAATCTTAACACCTAATGCTTAGCAAAAACTACTAATTTTTCAAATAAAAATTAGAACATCCGAGTCATTAATTAGTCAACAAATAAAACTGCAACAAGCAATCAATTCATTATGCTTGTTAAGCTGTTCATTTACCTTTAGTAGCAAATCTCATGAATAGCTTGTTTCCTTTAGCCAGTTTATTGGCAGGGCGAAGATCATTACGCAGGAGAGAATCCTCTTCTACCTGGGAGAGGGCATCCAACTTTGGGGGGCAAAAAAGGGATTTTGGACTCAAAAATAAAATTACTGTTGAACAAAAATGGATTGCTTAAAGAGAAGCAATCAATTGATTAAGAAAGTCACTTTTCAAGTCCTATTCAAAATAACTTATTTTTCTTGACAAACTGATATGAATTTAAGTAATTTGGCTTAAAGATTTTCATAATATTAGCTCAGATTATTAAATCCAGTATTTTTTGCAAATGAAATACAGAATCGATTGAAATTCAGAAGATAAATAGCACTCAAGTTGGACAACGAAAAACAAATACTTGATTTTTTTTTTAATTTCCAACAGATTTCATTAACAAGTTTTCATGCCCTCACATAATACGTAAAAGGCATTTTAGAATAGATATGCACATTATATTGACTAAAATTCAAACTTCCATGACCTGTATGAGTGTTTGCTTAGTGATCTCTCACAAAAAACTAATCACATCTGTTGTGTATTCAGCCCCTAAAGATTAATTTGACAAAATATCAATGTGTATGCCCCTTCCAACTTAAATCCATGGACAGCCTAAATCATCTTTGTCCCTTTAAGCATTGTCTTAAGATCATTATTTAGTCTCCTAATTCTCTTTCATGTCTTCTCTCACCAGAAGAGCCACTCAAGCACTTAGCTGCTGAATGCCCTTTCATCCATCAAAAGTGAGTTTCACCAAGCATGTCTCCAACTGTGTATCTGCTCTTCCTGACATTTCTCCATCCAGTTTACTTTGATAATTAATTAGAATGCATATAGTTAGAACTATAATGTTTTATGGACTTTATACTAGTCACTGCAAAACTTAAACATTACAGCTTTCTCCTTCTTTCTATACTGACCTCAACATCACTTGGATTGTCATCTTCAACCTCGCCTTCTTCTGTCTCATCATCAGAACTTTCCTCTGTTTTTTCTAAAAATAAAAAAAAATGGGAAAAAAGTCTCCACTTTAGTATGTCAGTAGCATTTTGATAACATTACCTACATTCTCCAAAACCAAACTGAAGATGTTATTCATTCTGTGCAGACTAGAGAATAATCAAAACAGTAAATGTCTACAGAAATTTGAAATATGCATGACTACAGAGCAACATTAACTAGACAGCTCCTCTGCAGATAAGTGCCTAAGGCAACGCACATGGATAATTAAATTCTATCAGGGAGAGCATTCAGCCACTCTTTAAAAAAACAACAACAACAACAACAACAACAACAAAAAAAACCCCATAAACTTCTTATGGTAATATCTCTTGCTTCCCTAGGCATCTAAAAACACTCAAATTCTTACTTAAAAAAGATATGTAACTAATCCAGAACACTTCAGCATATCTCTAAGCATCTCACACTTTAAGATGTAATTGAAGTGCCTGAGCTTTACTGAATATTCCACTTTTCCAGATGAACAGGTGAATAAGTATGTCAGAGGAATTTAAATGACAACACTTTATTATGCGATGCGTAATGATGGTGTAATATTTAATTTGTGGCCAACAAGATTAACATACAAATATTAACACCTGTTTAAATAAAAGATTCCCTAACGTCTAAAGTCATCATAGCAAGCACTATCAATATTTGCCCAACACCTGAAATTCTGTGGATTGTTGAGCGGCCACTGCCTTGTGCAGAAGAGCAACAAGAAAAGGAGACAAATAAGAAGGATCCATAAGATCAAGAAAGGCCTAAAAACAGACTTCATAGAAAGGCTTTGAGTAGCACTGCAAAAAGAAAGTGTGAAGATTGGTCATCTGCATTTTTTTGGATAGATTTTATTTAAATATGCTATATAGCAGGGTTAACCCATTGCTCTTTGTTAGCACTCTGCGGCACAGTACTTTTACCACAGCAATTAATCATATCAGCCTAATGGCAAAACTGTTCTACACAATCATAAGGAAGCAAAAGCCTGATTCTCCATGTATATCCATAGAAATAGAATAGATTTAAAATTAGGGCATGCAGGTACCAGATTCATTACAACATCAAAGTGTTCTGCTGCTTTTCTCCATTGTAACTGACCTTTCAGTGTGCTTCCTCTCTAAAAGTATAAGGGCCATATTTAGAGGTGATATGCACAGGGAAGGAGTGATACATTGTCATATTTTCTGAAATAGAGCAGTTGATTTCTTTGTTTGATACAATGCCATCCTTTACCGTGTGTATTATTAACACTGACATGCCAATTCCTGACATCTATTTTTCCCCATGTAGTTATAATCCATCATTCTAACTCCTTGGCATGCATGACTTATTTCTGTGTGACCTATAACACTATATCACATCTGAACATGACCCTGCACCTAACATGCTCAGTATGGACCGAATTATTGGTTTTGGTCTAGCTCCAACCCACCTTTTAAGAAGCAGCTTCTTCAAAAGGTTTCCAAGATGAAAGCCTTTTTTAAAGTGGCAGAATACATTTACCTGAAACTATATGATAGAAGCTCCTTCAGTAACTCAGATTATGCAGTACCCAAGCATAAGTTTAAAGTTTCATTGATTTTACTAGATCATCTCTATATATGCATATCTCATCTACCTTTCTTGTTTTTTTCAGCTGCCTTCTCTTCATTGTTTTCCTTGCTTTTGGGTTTCTCTTGATCAGGCAGAGAACTCATATTTATTAGGGCTCGTGATGCTGTTACTTCATCAAGCCAGACCACGTTACCTATGACATACACATAAAAGAAAAAGTTTGTAAAATAAGCAGTTAAAGACACTTCCTTAGTGGAGAGAAAACACTCACAAGAGTTCAGAAACATTTTAAACAAAAGCTTTATCTATTCAGTTCAAATACAATGCCTCAATTCAAATGATGTTCCATCAAGTGAGACATTTTTCTTCTAAATACTCAGCTAGGTAGTGCACTTCATTTTCACTACGTGTTATTGTTTATTTCCTTCCAAATCTTTTTTCATTAAGGGTAATTATTGGGAAACTGAGACAGATAAATACCAGTGACTTAAAACACTAAAAATGAGAGGCAGAGCTAAGAGAAATATAAAAAAAGATTAAGAGCTACAAAAGAAAAAAAAAAAAGAAAAAAAAGACTCTGCTTACTTACATGATGTATCATCTAACCACTCAATATGAGCAGGAGGATACTCTTTGAAATAGGCAAAGATGTCCTGTGTACTCATCTCATCAACCCCACAAATGTAAATTGTATCCAGTCTCACTTTAGGAATTGCTATGAAGAGAAATAAATATAAAAATAGTACTCATTTCTATAGAACAAGCTTTTATATTAGTAACATGAATGTGTATTAAACAAACATTTTGACTAAGCTAAAGAGGTGCTCACAAAACCAAGTATGATATACACTCTTCTAGAAGACTAAAACTTGAATTATCCTACAGTGTGAAACTTATTAAGTATTGTACTACACAGTGAACAAAGAAACTAAATAAGGGCATCCTTTCTTCTTGGCTGTTTGATAAACTCATACCTTTCTTCATCATGTCTCGATCCAGTGCCACATTCCTTTGGGCAAGATTCACTTCAGCTCGAAAATGAAAACGTTTTGCTCTTTGTTCCTTTTTCTCTATTGCTTCCTGCAAAGTGTAAAACTATGTAGTCAAAACAAAAATGACACTTTTCCAAAGATGACCATTTTCTCCTGGCTAGTATAACTCTGTTCTTTACTGAATTACAATATAGAGAAGCTAAATATTGAAGCTAAAATATCAGATATTTGTAATCCTCATCAGGAATTCTTTTTGCACTCTTTGGCAAGTTTTTGATGAGTTTCACTAATACCAAATGGGTATATATTCCTTTTATCAAAACACTGCTGCCATGAGGATTCAAATTTGTATGAACATGTAAAATGTTATCAGTACTGCAAAGTATATAGACAACTAAATGCTTTTTTTCCATTACCAGATGTTATATATAGTGGTCAATTATACAATATGGAAAAAAATACCAATTCAATACCACATGTAGAGATAGGAGCCATGAGATTAAGTTTCTGAAGTTCCATAGAATTATGTAGTTTAAGTGCAGCAGCTGTTCACATTCTTCAAACTAAATCTTAAACAATACGATATCCTTAAGCAACACAATACAATGAAACCAGATTTTCCTGCTAAGCGCTTGTTCTTCCTCCTCACATAAGAGGAGGAAAAAGTCAGCTGACATGACTCAAAGGGCTTTGTTTTGCAATTTTGAATGATATCAATACAATTTCAATATAAACATTTTTTTAAAGTTGTGTACCAAAGCCCAAATAACAAGACTATAAATTCTTGGGGAAGTATAGAAGCTTTTTGTGTACATGAATAATTATGAATCTGCAACTCCACAAATTTTGTGACTTAAAAATGATGGGTTTTTACAGCTTACAGCAGACATCACATCATGAAACAAAGCATAACCAACAAAAGAATTATTTAGTTGTTGAAAAATACCAGCTATCTGAAAAAAAGGTTAAACTTCTGTTGCATTTTAGAAAGAAATAAAGTGTTTCCTCCTACACAGCAGCAACAATTACTTCAAATTACTTCAAAGCAACACTTTGAAGAACCATAATGCAAAAATTACCTTGGAGGTTACATCTATTCCAGTGATGAAACTTCCAGCTTTGTTTTCATATCTTCTACTGGTGTCCTGAAATAAAGCAAAATGGTGATGATATCTTAATAAACACCGAAATCAACAAACTTTCTACTTTGAAAAAAAAAAAAAAAAGATAGCTCTATGAGAGATCCAGTCTCTTCTCCTTGATCCGCACTCCAAGCTGCACCTCTAAATAGGTATATAAACATAACTCTTACTGACATGAGTGACATTAAAAGCACATCAAATGAACCAAAGTTCCTTCAGTCTGAGGACTCCTTTCTTTAGCAATATTTAGTTTCTGCATTTGCATCCACTAAGGTTTTTACTTACTCTGTCTCAGCAATGTACTGGAAGTGATCAAACACCTTTCTAATGAAAATTTCCACAGTTTTAATTTTAACTATAACCTCCTCTGAAGACATGAACAGATTTAACAGCCAAATCAAAGATACCAGATTCGCAGAGTTTCAAATTACAACTTTAAGTCACAACCAAAGTCAGAACACCAAACCATTTTCCACAGCTAAACACGCAACTCTTGTGTCCCTCTTCCATTCATTATTTCATAACCTATTTTCCCAAAACAGTATTAAACTTTTTCTTTTTCTTTTTTTTTTTTTTTGGATACAAACTTACTGATAGAGTAAATATTGAGAACAATGTAGAAAAACAAAACTCACAAGTTTCGTTTCAATCAGCCAGGTCTGCTGAATTTGCAAGACTGTGCTAAGCCCCACATACTTCGAACCAGTCACACAACTCAATCTATTCCACTGTTTGTTTTATGTAACAAGGCAGCTTTTCATTCTGATTCCTGCAGCCTTAGGACATCACCAAGTGGGTGCAAATGTGTTGTTTATGCTAGCATTGCAATAATTATTTTGGCTTAAAGTACTTTTTATGGGAGGAAGTAATCCAGTATCAATTTAGAAATAGCAAAGCACACACAGTCTAACCCCTCTTCTTAGCAACAGGATCAAACTACCTCTGAAGCAGCAAAATGTGGAGAGATATTGCCATGAAAGGAGAAAAGGTTATTTAAAAGTGGAAAAAACACGGAGCTTGACTCATGGAGCGTAAAGAGGTGGAGTAAGGTGCCATCTCTTGACTGCATAGTTGGTAGGAGCTAGAGCATGTTGGCAAATCAGCTATTTAGAGATTTACTTCTGTAAGAATTGCCACAGAAGCTTTCAGAGTAGAAAAACAAACGTACAACAACAACAACAAATACTTAGGAGTTTAGCTCTGCTCTGACCCACTTTTTCAGGTATTAGCGTTGCCCTCACTAAGTTTTATCCAGGGGAAAGCAGCATAAACGCGGAAAAATCCTTGGAGCTCCGCGCTCCTCAGCCCCTCCCCCGGGGCTGCTCCCGCTGCCGGGCCCTCCCTCGTTCCCCACCAGCCCCCCGGGCCCTTCCCCACCGCCCCTTGGGCCCCCCAACCCATCCCGGCCGCTTCCCCCCTCATTCCCCTCGGGCACCGCCGCCCCGAATCCCCTCCCAGCTCCTCGCGAGCGCCCCGCGACTCCCCCCGGGACCTCCTGCCAGGCCCCCGCGGGGCTCGTCCCTCCTCCGTGTCCCCTCACCGGGATGAGCTCCCGGAGCGAGCGCCTCACGGGGATGGTCTCCAGTTCGCCCTCTTCCACCTCCATAGGCTCGGGATCCGGGCCGCGCGGCTCCGTCGTTGTCGTTGTGGCCGTCGCCTCCGCCTTCACCGAGATCCGCAGGCCCCGCACGGCCGCCATGGCTCCGCCAGGCCCGCCCAGCGAGACGGACAGAGCGCCGCCACCACCACAGAGGCGCGGCGGCGGATAGAGCGCCTCCCTCGGCTACCCGCGGGAGCAGCCCCAGCGGCCATAGAGACACGGTCAGAGCGCCGCCCCGGCGGTCTTCCAAGGCTACGGGTCGGCAGAGGGGTGAGGCGGCCATTTTCCTCGCGCTGGGCCGGGGCAGCGCCGGGGCCCTAGGGGGTTTCTCTGCGCGGATTTACTGCGTCTGTGGAAGTTTCGGGCAGCCTGGAGCTTCCCGGGAGCAGGCGCAGGCCTTGGATCCATGGATCCTTTCACAGGAGCCGCCACGGGCTCCCCCGTGTCTGGAAATTAGTTACGGCAAAGCAGAAAAGTCATAGAGGAAAAAATGGAATCATTATGGTTGGAAAAGAGCTTCAAGATCATCAAGTCCAACTAAATAGATGTGCGCACAGAAACACGGACTGAGACGGCGGAGAGTTGCAAAGTCCCAGATCTCCTGGGGCAAGCGCTGCTTCCTACAGAGACATCTAGCATGTTCAGATGCCTTAAACGTTATTTTCCCCCCTCTGTGCTATGGGAAGGTCCTTCTGGGCTTTTACACCTCCGATAAATCTAGTCTCCAGCTTCAGGTTATTCGTGGCAAATTCTATTCTGTATTCTGTTGTTCCTGGGCTGTGATAGGTCACCTTTCCTTGGAGTTGATAGTGTTTCCCAGCAAAGTTTAGTAGCAGATGTTGACTTTCCCAGCAGGGCATGGAGAAACCTTGTAACTGGAGGTGCCTTTATGTTGCCAGCAGGACCAAAATATCTTCTTGCTACTGGTCACACTGTTGCACTTTCCTGGCTTATTATTTTTAACAGTCTCCGAGCAGAGGTCCTTACACAACAGCTAATGTCAGCTGCACTCCCCAAAGTGCTATATTTGGTGCTGACATCATGTAGCCAGTATCTGGCAGGAACCACAGATACACGTGGTCCAAGCCATACGTGAATGGTTATGGCAGAGGCCAACCGCATTTGAATACACATAACACAAATATGTGAGTGGTTATGGGACACAGACTGCTGCTGCCATTCGGAAATGACTGCAGAAAGAAGCACAACTCTCACAGAGTTTTCTGCAAGATCATGGAGAAGGGAAACCAAAAGATGAACCTCTTCTTCCTTTTAGTTTTCACTCAGTAAGTAGTAGAAGTAGTATTGACATATGTGATCTACAGCAGATTTAAGAAAACAACTCCTTCAAAGTAATGGTTAGGACAAGGTTATGTGACACCAGGTTCTTTAAAACTGAAGTTATTAGAGAACAGATGAAGCCTTCAATTAATCCAGATTTTTTCCTTAATTTTATTTTAATATCCTTCAGTGTTCTCTAAGACAAAGCAATGCTACAGAACCATATTACATCCCTCTCTGCTCAGTAGGATTTTGACTTGATCAATGACCTCAGCAAGAAATCTTCTACTGATTAACTGTGGTTTTAAATCAGTTGCCAAAGTTTTAGGGCTTCTTAGGAAAAAAACATCTCTAGGCTCATTGTCAAGGGCAGATCAACTTTAACTGTACTGAGAGAGGAAAACCAATCTGTGAAAAAGAGCTTGAGCTGGTGTGGCTTTTATTCTCAGGTAGGTCAATGGTGTCTTTTCTTGGTATCTTACAACTTATTTCAGAATCTTGTTTAAGCTTTTCACAGTGAATTATTCAGAATTTTAGAGTGATCTAGTTTTATTCCTCTGAAGGTGTGGCCGAAAATTCTGTTGTTCCTTCCCATTCATCTCAGGCTGCAATTCTCTGCCTTTGAGAGGCCAGCACAGACATGCAGCTTTGGGCAGAAGGGCTCCACCTTTATTGCAGCTCTTGTGCAGAAAGAATGTGTCAACAGTAGCAAAATACCGCACAGTGGACTATTCATTGCCTAAGCGCTGAAAACATGAAGGAAGAGGAATTCGGGAAAGGTTGCCAATCGTTACCTGGAGAAACTCTAAGTAAGTAAAGGCAAAGTTACAAATAATGAGGGTCAGAGATTGACTTCGAACTAGAAAGCATTTCAGGCTAAAAATAGCAAAAGTAGCTTTTTACGCCAGGAAAGTTTTATTCATTCCCCATTGCTGACCACCAGAGGGAACTCTTGTAATAAGATTCCCAGCTGCTTGCAGCATGGAAAGCCAAAGCTGATGTAAAACACCATCATCTCCTGTAGTTTTGTGGTTTAGCTCAAAACAGAAGATGGGGGTGTAAGAGTGGGACTGGGAAGGGAGAAAAAGCAGCAGTTTGTGAATCCACAGTCAAAAGCAGTCTTTTTTTTTTTTTTTTTTACAGTGGTCTGGCAGGAGTCAGAAAAAAAAAAAAAAAAAGTTTGCCATTGTAAGTGGCGTTTGCTGTGAACCGCTGAACAGAATAGACACATTTTCTTGCCATAGTGATTTAACTTTCCTAGATTATTGGGCTCTCAGCAAGAATCTGCAGCTTTTCAGATATGAAAAACTTGGGCATGAAACTGTGCCAGACATATTTCTGCAGCTGGCTAGTGAACATGTTAGCAGCTGGAATGGGACTCTGGGTTCTAAGCGCAGTGTGACTGTCTCCTACCTATCTGGAGAGAGCACAGGATCAGCAAGGGAGGATGTTTCTTCGTTAAACCATTGGGAAAGCCTCTATCCAGCACCTCTTGTTTTCTTGTGGACTTGCTAAACAGCAGTTTCCCACCTGAAAGACAGGGTATATTTTCTCACTAGGATATTTTGCGGGTTAATACCCTAATTACCTGTCAAAGTCCCATCTTTGGGGCAAGATAGTTACAGGGCTTCAAAGCACCATGCAAGGAAGAAGAGTTTATGGCAGGCAGGCGTGAGGACAGCACAGCTAAGGACAGAGGGACTCCAACATTATGTTTATTCACGTGCTGCCACATGGAGGCCATACAGTTGAAAAAGCACATTCTTTCCTCGATAAAGCTCACAGAACTGAGCAGAGCTGGAAAATAATTCAATGGACTTTTATACATGCTCTACAGACATTCATCTGGATCTTAAGAGAGATCCTGCAGAATAATCTAGAAGTGGTTATTATTGCTCCATCTTTAGAGATACCACCCTGAATTCGTGCCCCGCACACATTTCTCTGAGGCACCACTGGATACTCTGCTCTCCTCTTGTCTGCAGACCCCTGCAGTGCCAAGGTCAGTGAGATGATCTGGCAAAATTTAACCTTTAAACCTGGGTAAATACAACCTAAATTTAACCACTGGCCGCCACAGAGGAGGCGGGGCCGCGAGGAGAGGCCAGCCCTGCGGTCGGTACCCCGAGGGGACCACCCCGGTGGCGGACAGCCCTCAGCAATGGCCATAGCCTGAGCCAGAGCTACCGCCGCCGCCATGACCGGCCGCGCTTCGCCTCAGCGCCCTCCCGCCCGCCGCCGCTGCGCACGCGCGCGCGTCCCTCTCCCGCCTGACGGAGCCGCGCGGAAAGATGACGGCACCGCCGCGCCCGCGTCTCCTGCGTGCGGTCACATCCGGTAGGTGAGGTCAGGGCACGGCCGCCATTTTGAGTGGCAGAGCT
>VZSV01000203.1:478693-495512 GCA_013398735.1 Nothocercus julius | reverse complement strand
CGCGGCCTGCGGCCCGGCGGCCCCCATGGCCGGGCAGTTCGACTCCGAGGACCAGGCGAGCTGGTACTGGGGGCGGCTGAGCCGGACCGAGGCCGTGTCGCTGCTGCAGGGGCAGCGCCACGGCACCTTCCTGGTGCGCGACTCGGGCACCATCCCCGGCGACTTCGTGCTCTCGGTGTCCGAGAGCTCCCGCGTCTCGCACTACATCGTGAACAGCCTGGGGCCGGCGGGCGGCCGACGGGCCGGCGGCGAGGGCCCTGGGGCCCCGGGTGAGTGACTCCCCCCCGGGCTGGCGGAGCCCCGCAGCCCCCTCCGCCCCGTGCAGGAGGCCACGGCGGCCTCCCGGCTCAGGCCTCGTGTCCCTCCTGGGCCGCGCTGCACGAGCGAAGTCGCGTTCGTCCCTCCGGCCTCCCGGCAGCCGAATCAGGCTTGAACTGGCGCCGGAAGTGGGAGCCCCGCGCCCCCCGTAGCCCTCCCGGGGGAGCCGGCGGCCTCGGCACTCGGCCCCGCGTTTGTGGCCGCAGAAGGGGAATCAGAGGGTGGTGCGAGCCGCTCCTGGGACCCCTCCTTGGAAATGTCACCTGAAAGAGTGACGAGCTGGTCCTGCCTTAGCAGACAGGCTCTTTTTCAGGTCGCACATCAGCATGTGTGTTTGGTGATTTGAGTAGTGGGAACTCCTGAGGAACAGAAAGCCTTTTTTTTTTCTTCTTTTTCTTTTTTTTTTCTCACTTTTAAATCAGTTGTGATTTTTTTCTTTTTGCATCCTTTTATATGGAGGGTTGATAGCATTCCTCATCACCCTAAGATGTAATATGAAAAGAAAGTTTAAATAGAACACCTGTAGGACAGAAAATATCATTTATGTCAGAGGGAAAAACATTTCATGAGAAATGACGTTTTTGAAAGTATGGATGCAACTTAATTGAAGGAGAGTCCCCAGTGATGCTTGATTCTTGGATGTGTAAGTGAGAACATTGAATTAAAAGGTAGCAGAATCCCTGCTGGGGGAATTACTGAGTGTGTTACTAAAACTACTCAAGTGCTGATATCAGTGTTCACAGAGTGACGTGGACACATTGCTAGCATCTCAGAAAGGAGCTA
Organism: Nothocercus julius; assembly: GCA_013398735.1. NCBI lineage: Eukaryota > Metazoa > Chordata > Aves > Tinamiformes > Tinamidae > Nothocercus > Nothocercus julius. Next base: position 494,411 of record VZSV01000203.1, on the reverse strand, counting down.
CTGCAAAGTTTTGAAGTCTAGAAGACCTCCTATATGATAAGAGATCTGGCTGACTTATTTGCAGGAAAGAAAGCTTAGCACATGAATTGCTACGGAGACAAATGGTTTTTGATACAGCTATTTGTGTTTGCACCATTATGCAGTGATCTCCCTTGTTCAGGGGAACAATTACAGTTGGCAAATTTGGAAAAGCCAACAGGCTCAGTTTATTCTAGGAACCTGCCATAGTTGCACAGTGCACCCAAAACATGAAAAACTTCACAAGAAGGAAATTAAAGATGGCTAATTTCACCTGGAAGTAAAGTGGAAATCATTACCTCCATGGGAAGTCAAATGGTTTACCAGAAGATATGGTGAATTGCCTAATGTCTGTCAAGGCAGGGACTTATTATTGTCATACGTTTGTGGAGGCTTGATGCAGGAATTGCTGTGCAGAATGCTGGATTGAAGTTATGTAGAACAGAGGAAGTTACCAGGACAGTCCCCTGTGGAATCCAGTGTGATAGGATTGTAAAGATAGTAGTGAAGGAGGACACTGCAGTTTTGACAGCAGTCACTTTGCTGAGCTGTTGTTTTCTGCAGAGTAACTCTTCTCTGGAGAAATGGTATTTTTTATATATATGTATTATTGAATGCGTGTTCTAGCTACTATGATACTGTTTCAGTAAATAGCTGCTCTACTTAATTTATTTTTTTAATCTTATGCTATATCCTTAACGTCAGTGAAGTTTTGTGCTGTTTGTTGGACTGGTTTTTGTTATGAGTGTTTTAACTTTGTTGGGTTTTGTTTTATTTTTATTGCTGAATGTCCCATAGGTTACTTTTTCTGTCTTAAGTGTTTGTTTATATTAGAAAGGTACGTGCTATTGTACCTATGTAGGCTGTTGGTATAGTAGGGTTAATCTATAGAAAAAATAATTACATTTTAGTTGTCCTTTTTCTTTTTTCCCTCCCCTCACTCCCTGGATGTTATATGAATATGGGTGGTATCTGCACCAGAGATTTTTCTATGATGAAGTTTTAGTGATTTTAAATTACACCTCTGCACAGAAGTTGCTGTCTTCTCACTGTCAAGCTAATGAAACAAATAAATAATAGAAAAACAGATTTTCTTTTGGAAAAATGTAGGTGGAGGGGGGATATCTGGGAATGGGAGGGAGATGGAACCTTTGGTAGAAGATTCAAGAGGATTCCCTAGTTGGATAGGGAAGGTAATGCCTTAAAGCAAGGTAAATGCCAATGGTTGCGTTTATATATTGTCTTCAAGTTTTTGTCATTATTGTCATAATTGTCACTATACTATAACTTTCTTAAGAACTGATTGTGTTTGGAAAATGCATATCTCCCACTGAGAAATCTGAATATGCCAGATTAGGTTCTTCACTCTGTTTTTTTGTTAGTCTCTGTTAAGCATGTACTTAATTTCATGAGTGCTTAGTTTGCTGTGTGCAGGTGAAACTTAAGAACCCAGCTTCAATAAGGAATGAATGACAGGAGGAGCTTTGTCTCCCCTAATATAAAAAGTCTTACTGTGTCACAAAAGTGAAATATCATCTTCTATTTCCAAATTACTTAAAAAAAATCCTTAGTTTAGTTTTGGATTTCTTTACCCTAAATGTGGATATTAGCATGGTAGTGGACAATAAAGGAAGTATTTTAATGCATCATGTGTTTGCAATTTGACTGATGAATCCAGGGTAAAAATGTAAGATATGCACTAAAGCAGAATGCCTGAAATATCTGAAGTAAAACATGTTTCCTGTAGAAAGCACAATGCGACAAAGTCGGAAACCTTATGGAGTCATAAAAATTTGTCTCTCTGAAGCAGGAAAGTATGACCAACGCAGTGTAAAAGATGGTGCTTTCAGTAGGTATGTGTTTCAAAAATAGGCTTCTTACCGTTCTGTATCACTTCCACTGTGATTTCATAAAATTCAGATGGTACTTCCTGGAATTGTGTAAACTTTACTTAATGATATCCATACCTAGCTGTTTGTATAATGAAATTACTTTAGATATGAGTAAGGAATATGGTTTAACTTAGACATTTTATTTATTTTTTTTTAAGATCTCACATTCCAAGTTACAAGAAAAGCGTCCCAGGATTATGAGGAAAAAAATTAAAAAGACTAAAATAAATGCAGAGTTTACCACCTGCTTGATAAGCTGTTGCTGTATTTTATTCCTGACCTGCATTTTTAAATCTTTTAGCTATCTTTTAAGTGGTTAGTCTCATTCCTTCCCCACAGAGGTCCCAAGTAGGTTTTTCCTCTTAGAGTCCAACTTAGGTTTTATCCAGCTATTTCTGGCAGCCTTTTCAGACTGTTACGCATTAATTCAACAGGGCTGTTTTCAGCTCCTTGCTGTAAGGTTCATTTGAGCCTCTTAAACGTTTCCAGTCCCATCAAAACAAAAAATAAGTCTTCATTCATCCTACTGATGGTTGTGGTGCTGACAAAGCTGATGAATGTTCCTGTTGAAGTGCTTGTTTCCTATGAGTTTGAGCTTTTTCTGTGTACTGTTATTTTGCTGGAGGCAAAAACCTTAGCCTACTGACTGATTCAGTTTGTAGCAGGTTTTGCAAAGGTAAATCAGTGTTTCGAACTCTAGATTTGTCATGAGAAATCAGTTCCATGTCAATACTCTGCTAAAGTATCTTTGTCATTAGAGAGTCGTTCTTATCCATGTGTCTTCTCTGAAGTTCTCTGGTATTCTGACACACTTGTAGTTTCTATGGCTTTTTCTTTTGCGGTGTGTCCGTGTAAGTTTAAAGGCTCTCATATATAAAATAGTAACTGATACACTCGTGTTTCTGTCAGAAGCTTGATATCTCTGTCACTTCTTGTGAATCATGTCCTCCTATTGTGTCCCACTGCTCGTGGTGTAGCTGAAGTCCAACACTGACAAATATTTCTGTGTCAAATGCTTATATTGTGAACTCAAGCTATTTTGAAGCAGTGTAGGGAGGTTTTTTGGCTGCACAGGTAGCATCTACTGTAAGAGCATAGAGCTGAGAGCTGCCACCAGGTGAAATTTCAGAGTTCTTGTTAGTTCTAGAGCTGGGTTATGTTTTATTAAAAAAGTTGAGTGTTTGTTTTTGGTCTTTGTTCTTCTTCAGATAGCTGATTTTCTTCATGGTAGTATATTGTGCTTTGGGAGAGTAATAAGGAGTCTTATTCCTCTTTTATGCCAGATTCACACTTCCTACTGATGTTTACCATAATTTCCTTATCTCTTGGTTCTCTTGGTGGCTTTTTTTGTTTTTTTTTTTCTTTTGTTTGTTTGTTTTTTGTTTTTTTTTTTTTTAAGATACCATTTTGTTTCTTGGCTCATTGCAGTTGCACTGATTTCTTTTGAAAGTCTTTCAGGCCTGTCAGTATGTTCAAATGTGCATTTTTCCATTACTTAATTCTTTGAATTTCCAGTAACCAGCTTCCCTGATGTTCGAGTTCCTTCAGGATGCTTTAAAAACGTATTTATTGAGTGTTTGTCAATGTTTATCTTATGGAATCCAGTGTCACTATTGGAACCTCTTTTTGCTCCCTTGAAGGAATTTCTTGTAGAGTTAGCATTCCATGCTGACAGTGCTACTTTGAAGATTTTTTTGGATCAGTGATAGCTCGAAGAATTCTGCTAGCTTTGTGCTCGAGCTAAGTCTCAGAACTGTTAGATATTCCCTGCAGAGAAAGAGACTTCAAAAGGAAGCCTCTCACTCTTTCTAGAAGAGTTACTCATTAAAGCATAAATCTTTTCCTCTCCATCGCCTTCCCCAACTCTTCCACAGTTCGTTGCATAACTGATTGCACAGTGTAAAGCATGGTGGAAGTAGAGCATCATGCGTATGTTCTTTTTTTCCCCAGCTAAGCCTGAAGAACACGAAATCGGGGGGGGGGGAGTGTAAAGGACTGGTTGAAAACTGAAGTGGCTATCTATACTTTCATATTTATGTCTCCAGTATGAACAGGATCGATTTCAATGTATTTGAGGATCAATTAATTTATAATTCAGGCTCTATTTAATGTGCAGAGAAACTAGAAGACTTGAGATTAAAAAATGGAATTATACTTGTTATGAAAACATATATTGCCCTCTCATGTGTATACATATATAATTTTATTTAAATGGTAACTTTTATCAAAAGGAAAAAATATTTTGCCCATTCATGCAAGTTTGCTGTGCTAAGCTGTTTTCTTAGTGGCAGTGCCTGTAACTCAACATTTCTTACAACATGTAAATGACAAATACTGCAATGTTGTCTTTTTGAAACAAATTTAAACTGTGAAGGGAAAAGCCTTTTTTTTTTTTTTTTTTTTTTTTAAAAACACTTTCTTGGAATAATATCAAAATTTCATTTGCTTTCTAGATTTAGAATATACAACAATTAAAAAAAAGGATATCTTGTAGTGAAAGCTGCATATGTGCCTGGGAAACTCAGATGTACTGACTTTTTTGTCTGTTAGGTTTGTATAACATCCAAGGAAGCACAGTACTTTTTTTTTTTTTTTTCCCTACCTAATGTAAGATTGGCAGTGCCAAATCATTTGTCTGTTAGATACTTTTTTCCTTCTTTGACAAAACCTGTGCAATGCAGCTTTATCTTCAGGATAAAGATGGTGCTGTCTTGGATTAATAAGGTGCAGAAGATCATTACTTTGCTGCCCTGCTAAACCAAACTGGTAATTTCAGATTTCTTAATATTAGGGAAATAATTCCCAAACTATGGCTATGTGCAAGCAATTTTGGTTATTAAGAATTGTCCTTTCATTTTCACATCACATAGGTTAGACATGATGAATGTTGATGGTCCCAAGGGTGACCATTCTGCATCAAATTACCTATCTGTAAATATACTGCTTAAGTACTGATTTACAGTTGTCGCTGTTATATACTCTGTTGATACGTTGCCTTCTTTTTTTTTCAGGGTTGAATCCCACCAGATTTCGAATAGGTGACCAGGAGTTTGATTCTTTGCCATCTTTACTAGAATTCTACAAAATACACTATTTGGACACTACAACCTTGATAGAACCAGTTTCCAGATCCAGGCAGAATAGTGGTGTTATCCTCAGACAGGAGGAGGCCGAATATGTGCGAGCTCTCTTTGACTTTAATGGAAACGATGAAGAAGATCTTCCATTTAAGAAAGGAGACATACTGAAAATCCGGGATAAACCTGAAGAGCAATGGTGGAATGCAGAAGACAGCGAAGGAAAGAGGGGAATGATACCTGTTCCTTACGTCGAGAAGTATAGACCTTCCTCTGCTTCAGTATCTACTCTGATTGGAGGTAACCAGGATAGTTCCCACCCACAACCACTGGGTGGGCCGGAGCCAGGGCCCTATGCCCAGCCCAGCATCAACACTCCGCTCCCTAACCTTCAGAATGGCCCTATTTATGCCCGGGTTATCCAGAAGCGAGTCCCTAATGCCTACGACAAGACAGCCTTGGCTTTGGAGGTACATAATGGGCAAAACTTAGAAGGAAGAGATCTGTTCAAGGGCTTTCCCTTTCAATCACATTATAGTTTTGTAGGAATAAGAAAGAAAAATATTGTTATACTGATTTTGCCTCATGATTGATAAGTTACAGATAAAAGATTTTGTTTTTGAAATTAATAAGTGACTAGGAAAGAGTTTGATTATTATAGCCTGTTTAGCTGCTGAATCAATATCCTGTCCTTTGTCAAGCATCACTAACATAAGTGTTTCCATCCATGTTTTCACTTCTAAAGTCTTTCTGTTTTATGGGGGAGGGGGAGGGAGTGGTGTGGTATGTCTGAGTCTGTGTTTACTGTTGATTGCCTCACCCCAGTCTTTAAAAGGTGTGCTCATTTTTTTTCTCCAATCTCAGATAAGTGTGGTTTAAAAACAATCAGTGGAAGCATTGATAGGTCTCTTCAAAATCACACAAAGATGACGAGGATCACACTGAGTTTTATAGTAACACCTTGACCTCAAGTAGAAAATTACATTGTTTTTAGTTTGTTGGGCAGGAACATACATTACAACTCATTAGGGAGGTCTCCTGTAAAGCAGTGATTGATGGAGTATGATTTGTAATAAAATGGTGAGTTTCCCTAAGGTTGATTCACTTCCTCATATGATTAAATACTTGTATTTGCCCTTTTTGATATTTCCTCTTAAAAGGCGAATAAAGTGCTCTGTCTCTACGCATCAGGTAGTTATCCCTCAAGTCACATTTGAGGAAATCGAATCTAAGGTTTTCTCTGTGGCAGACCTTTCCCTTAGGATGATATGTAAATTGTATCCTTTAATCTAGGCCTTCTTTGAGCTAAAGGCTCTGGAATTTCCTGATACCTAATTGACTTCCTGTTTATATAACATTTTAAGTACTTGGGAAAAACAGTTTCTGTGCTGAGTCAGAGTATCTCCCCTCCAGTCTCAAAACACTTAGATTAACCTTCCTTAATGTAAAATGTATGTTGGTACTTCAGAGCCATGGTAAGTATATGTATATCTTTAGGAATAGAATTAGCAAAAGTAGCAAATTTACGGATGTGATGATTGATTTTTAGCTCATGAGATAAAAAGTTGATTTCTATTGTAAGTATAATTTGTCTAGGCATCAATGTGAGTACAGTCTGAGTTACTCTATGTTCTGTTACATTTCTGAATCAAAAGGATTCATTACTTTTTGGGGATTAAGAAATGTGCATTGATATTCATGCCAACTCACATGCTTTTGTGCGAATATACAAATATTTTAACCCTCAGGCTTTCAGACAGCTTAAAATGACCTCTTTTACCTCTTTTTTTCTCACTGTCCTAATCCAGCCACCTCCTGGAGCTTGGAAACACCCCTGAAGTTTTCATGGGGACTGTTACAATTACCAACTTTTAGGTTTTGCTTGAGATGTTGGAGATCATGTCTTGGCATATTTATCAACATCTTTTGGTTTATTTTCTGGGTTTTGTTTTTAAGCTTTTGTTGACTCCAGGGAACTATCAATGTTCTCTTAAGCTTAACTTTGCTTTCACATAAAGCAGAACCTCAGCAGAACAGTCCCCAGCTGCCCAGCAGTTTGGTAGCATGGGATGAAACAGAGAGAGTCAGAAAATATTGGAAATGTAGGTTGTCTTAAACATGTGAAAGTGAAAGCCTTTACACGCTGAAGAGCAGCTTTTTATTGCCACAGCTGATCTTCTGTTGTCCTAGTCCTCTTACCAACTGTCACGTTCTGTCAATTATGTTGTGCTTAGAACATCCAGTTTCATGGAGACCATCTTCTCTGTTCTACACTAACTTGGACCTCTAGTGTCTTTTACTGGCTTGTGCTGATCAGCTTGAAGTGTTTGAGAGAGAGGAATTCAAATGTGTGAACTCTGTCTGTATCCTGACTCTGTGTCAGGATATAAGTAAGATTTATACTGTCTTTCTACCTTTCTATTGGAGCAATGCCCTTTGTAGAGTTTGCCGACTTAAATACCTATTTGCAGACTTAAAGATTTGTATTTTCTTACAAGTCTTACTAATTGAGGTGGTTATCACTCTTTTTTTATAGACTTTCTTAGCTTTTTTGCTCTATTTTTTAAAATCGTGATGTTAGTGAGTTGCTTTCAAGGTCTGTGCAGGGGAAAAAAATCAATGTGCACTGCTTTCTCCAAATATTTCTTCATCCGGTCTGTCTAACTACTGTTCTATGTTGTCTCCTCTTTTTTTTCACATTCTGTTTCACTTTGTGGCATTACTGTTCTATTTGAGATCTCTTTCTTAGATGACTTAGTAGAAAGCATTATATAGATTTTGTCAGTCCATTTTTGCCAAGGCCTCTGAATAACTATAAATTCAGAACTTTCTTTTTTCCCCCCAAAATGAGAACTCTTAACCTTAAACCTGCCAGTATCCATAGGTGGAGCCCACTGGTTGTTTTAGGCAGATAGATGCTTCACATTTTTTTTTTTTTTTTGACTAAACTACAAAGGGTGTATCTGTACTGTTCCATTAAGTTAAAGCTGACATGGTTTCCAAGAGCTAAGGATGGGGGACCAGAGCAAATGATGTTCTAGTCAAGGCTGTGCTGCATTATGGGAAAACCCATTTGACATTTTTATCTTTAATTTGACTTTTTGCTTGTAACTAGACCTATTCAAGGAGTTTCCAGAGTCTGTTTTTACTTAAGAGGGGGAAAAAATATCAACGTGGTAAATGATTGGAAAAATATCTTGCCTTTTTCACTACAGTGTTTAAAAGAATGTATTTTCTTTGTAACAGTAGTAGAACTCTGCCATTTTGACCTTACCAAAGAGGAGTACCTGCAATAAAACTACTGTATATGGAAGGCTTCACATGAAGCTTTGTTTTGCTTTGAAACATATGGGATATATTTAGTTTTAAAATTTCTGATGAAGGGATCAATCTGACCATGTAGCAGGGTGCAAGTACTTTCCTTGAGGAGCTGTGCTTGGTGGAATGATGCACAATAGACTAATGATACCATAAGTCAACATTAAAATTAAGGAGAATTCAGTGGAACGGCTGTCTTTGGTCTAAAAGCTGAAAAGCCCTGCAGTTGCAATAAGTAGTAGTTTTGCAAAAAACTGTACCCAATCTTCAGGAGAGTATCTGAAATGCAAAGCAGCATGTGGTGTTTCAAAGCAGATCTAGCAAGGCCTGTAAGTTATCAAGGAACTCATGGAGCCATTTTATTAAGTTAGCATTTATGAAATATTCACATGACCCATACTTCCTTAAAATCAGTCCTGCTTCAATTGATTGATATATCAAAAAGCAGAACATGAACGAAAGGAAAATGACTCCATAAATAAATAAAAGTCTCAATTCCAGTAAGGATGGAAATGAAAAACACTAGGAGGAATGACTCTGTGACAGTTAAAACAATGAATCTGTTTAGATTTTTTGTTTGTTTGTTTTGCTGTAGATAAAAATAATTGAAGTAATGTGATAAAAGATCTATTTTGAAAAAGGGTAACTCTTCTTCTAGTGTGAAAAATAGTAAAAAACAGGATCACTCCTCTGGCACACAGATACTGGCAAGCATCACGTTAATCAGTGATGCTCCCTGGATATCTTGTGCTGTTGGTCTCTGGACAGGATGACAAGCCTTTTTTTTTGTTTTTGTTTTTGTTGGGTTGGAGCTTATGTTTTTATTTTGGAAGCTTATGCAAGGATTATATTCAGATCTGAAGCATTTTAAAATTATCTAGTGTAGTATTCTTGTAATAGTTGTGATTAGGAAATACAATTGATGTATTGTTTTGCTAAATGGACTTTTTCCATGGTGCAAAAGTCCCAGTGATTAGTAGCAGTAGCAAAATTATACATAGTGCATGCTTAGGTTCATGAAGAGCAGAACTAGTGTTTGGTAGTCAAGAAAAGCTTATTTTTTGCCTGTAGCAAACACATAAGAGTGTTTTTTTTTTTTTGTTTGTTAAAAAATCTGATTCATGAAAGTTTCTATACCAATGTTTACAAAAAATAAAGTGAGACAGCAAGAGTCTCCAGTGTACCTCTCATCACTAGATAAGTAACCCTCAGAGGCATAGGAGATTTAATTAAATGCCCATGTAGTGTTTTGAATTTATGAATTGTTAAAAGCTGTTCTGGTAGAAGATTGCAAATGATTAAAACCTGTAAAGCTAACAGACTAACATTTTAATTTGTTTTCCTTGTTCTTCTCTCACTGCCTGGAAGGTGAGAATAATGAAATTCTGTCTTGGGTCACAGTCTTGATCATCTTTGTAACTAACGACTGTATATTCAGTGAATCTTTGGATGAAATGCAGTAAGGCTTGAGGACGTGCCCTGAGAGTTTATTTATAGTATTAAGAAATGAAAATGGAGATTATAACTCTCTAGCATTCTGCATCCTGTGACCTGGAAGTGTTCTGAAAACCTTTCTGTGCTACCTTGCAAATAAGAGTATTGATTAGATTCTGCATGGAGGGGAAGAAATACAGTTGGTTGGACAACTTTCAGAATTAAAACTGAGGAACTGTTTAGCTTCTAGATTTACTTTGTACACATGAAAACCACCCTATCTTAATGAAGTTGCTCGTCCAGTACAAGCAGAATACAAACCTCTGTCAATTCTGCCAAATCCATTTATTGTGATGGAGACTGATCATTCAAGTCCCAAGGGTCCCAAAAGGCTCTGAAAGATTGGTGTTGGCTTGCAGATTTCCAATTTAGGTAGTTCTCCCTTAAAATAGGTATGCTACTTTCTCTTCACACTCTCTTCATAAGTGAATAACATAAGGTAGGCTGGTGTATTAAAAATGGTTAAGACTAAAATTCCTTTTTCTTATAGAAGTATCTCTGATGTACTTGGGGTATAAGACTCCAGAGGGAAGGGTAGCAGGTCACTATATGTGTTCTTATGCTCTAACGCTTACTTATTTCTTATTCTACAGGTCGGTGAGCTTGTAAAGGTCACAAAGATTAATGTGAGTGGTCAGTGGGAAGGAGAATGTAATGGTAAACGTGGTCACTTTCCATTCACGCATGTCCGCCTGCTGGATCAACAGAATCCTGATGAGGACTTCAGCTGAGTGTGGCTCAACAGTTTCGCTTGCAGACGGGAACAATCTCAACTTGTTTTAATGCAGATGCCATCAAGACTATGTTGCGACAGATGTTGAAAGCGGTATTGCTTGTATAAGCATTCTGATGATAACCTGCAAACCCCTGGGACTGAACACCACCATTCCTTAATCAAGGGTCATGTAATTCAGGGTACGACAGTAGATAACTTGTGTGTCAAGTGGCAGAACTAGTACATGATTATAGGTTGTAATGCCTGCTTATGTCCACGAGCACAGCAGACTGGACCTTGCCAGCAGCAGCAGTTGGAGAAAGCAGTAACATAGATGTTATTACAGCGTTTTTAGCTCTCTCCAGTTCTATTCCTTGTGTTGCTTCTTCCTCAGGCAATAAACATCAACCTTAGACAATTCAATGTGTAGGTAGAAATTTCACAAATTTATCCTGGAGCTTTCTCCATTTTTTTTTTTTTTTTCCATTCTGAATTCTCTGTCCTGGAAAGGCTATGTGTAGTACTCTGCATGGTGAGTTCACTGCACATATTACAGATTTTTTTTTTTAAAGCACATTGGGGACAACTGTATGATTTAGAGATGCTTACCATTTTAATGGTAAATGACAAATCAAATCAACCTCAGAATTCTGTAAGTTTGTGGACACTAGATTTGATTTCTTCAGTACTGCTGATGCTTCAAACATAGCAGCTGATTTAAATTAAAATTTTTGATAACACAGCAGTATCTCTTATGCACAAATATAAGGCTTATGGAAGTGTAAACATCCATATCAGTGCTGAAAAATGTGCACTTTAATGCATAGCTTTAAAGCAGTGTTTGATTCACTAAATATACTAAAATATTGGCACTGCTTTCAGATAAATTAGGTAGGGCCGGTTTAATATTTTTAGAATTTTTCAATATTCCTATACATTACAGTACAAATCAGTGTCAAACATGGTGAACTGACAAACCAAATACTGCTTTTATTTTAAAGTTACTCTCGGGGCTCTACTGGTTTAATTCCCATTTGTAAAATTATCTGATAGTTAATTCATGAGGATTTTATTTTTAATAAACTAATGAAAAATACCTGTGTGCTTCTGAATTGATTCTCAAAAGGCATAATAGAATAATTACAGCTTCATAGTTCATAATGAAAATCAGTGCATTGAATAGTGATATTGTGCACTGCTTGATTTGCTTTCTCAGCCTGTTCTTCTAATTATCTGGTTTTCTCTAATATAAATCAGAATGTATTCAGTAAGTTTTGTAAACTAAAATTAAACACTGAAATAACAATCCCTTGCCTGTACCCAAATACGGCACTCTAGTGACCAAACTTAAGCAAATTAGTTTTGTAACTTTGACTGCATTGTAATCCATACAGAACAGTTTTTTGTAAATAGTATTAAACCAAAAAGGTGGGTTTTTTTTTTTTTTTTTTTTTTTTTTTTTTTTTTTTTTTTTGGTTGATAGAAACCACATGACTAGAATGTCTCATTGACTGTAAATGCTGCGAGGACTAGTTCTCACTGCAAAGGCTATTGCTGCAAGGCATGAACCCATAAAACAGAATACTGGTAACACTTTACCTCAGAACTGTGTAACATGCTGGAAATAACACTTGCTATATTTAAGTACTAGTTGTTTTACTTCAGAACTAACTCATCAGCAAGTCTGACCAATTTTCAGGTAATGGGCACCCAGTAATACAGTAGACTAATGCCAATGTACGTGAATTGTACTTTTCCATCACCAATATCCTAAGCACTACAAAAGATTATTAGAAAACTGACAGTGGTTCTGTTTTATTGTGGCAATGTTCTAAGAAGAATGGTAACAGGGTAATTGCAGTACTATTCTAGCTTGGATTACTATTCTGGTTAAGATGATGTGCCAGTCTTTAATTGTGGGATCACTTTTACCTGAGTACAGAGTCTACTTTGGAGAAAAACTGAGGAACTAACTCTATTCAGTGCGTTCAGTAACACATTGATTTTATTAAGTCTAATTTGTATTTTTCCTCTGACTTCGATATTTAATGCAACTGAATTTTTAATAGTCATAGTTGTTAAATACAGACTTGCATACTAAGCTTCTCATTTTGCCCATATATGCTTATATTTTTCTTCAGGTATTGTATAAGCAGCCTAATGAACTTCAAATTCTTCAAATAACACGGTTTGCTCAGAAGGATTTTTTTTTTTTCCAATCACAATTATTGAAAGCCCCTGCATTTGTAATTTTCCAATCATCAATTAAGATATCAAAACATTTTTTTCTGAAAGTAATTTTATTATGCAAATCTTGCATTTTTACTATGAAAAACAAATCAATTTGTTAACTAGCAAATACCCAGAAAACTTTGTAGATTTTTTTTGGGTGAAGACTGTATAAATTGAAAATATTTGTACACTTTGAGAGAGGAAAAAAAATTAACTAGAGGAGTCTTAATAGCTGCTGTTGCACTAGAATTCAAAGTTCTTGTCAAGCAGTTTTTCTTAGTTAACTGGTACATTATGCAACTGTTTTCCACTATTCTGTTTTAAGCTGAAATGTGATTTTATTTCATAGGTGATAGAAGTTAGTTTGCTTTTGTACAAAATAGACATTTCAACTTACTGAACTCTTAAAAGAAGATAGGTAGAACATACGTTCATAAACATGTAGACGAAATCCTCTTGTGGCCTTTGTTTCTCCTCTGTTCCTTTTCCCCAACACGTGCAAAAAGTCATTGCTCAGAATGTTGGTCCCAATCTTTTGTCTCTACTTGGCTGTGTTCTTTTGGTCTATTGTGCATAGGCAGGTGTTAGAACTAGAATAATCATTTCTAGAAACACACCGTGAAAGCAGAATGCTCAATTACACTGTGTTCTTCTGGTGCATTTACACATTATATCACACTAAAAGTACAACTGGCTGCTATGTTTTTTTTAATATATATTTCATTTTGGTAAACCCCAACCTTTTTACTAATATTTGACCTGGTTAAATCTTGTTAATCCGTTTGAATTGTATTTGTTAATAATGCAAATATTTCTAATCATCTTAAGAATAAAACACTTTTTTTTTTAATGGTTTTGAGGAAGGATTCTAACCAAACCAGTTTGAAGAAAAATATGAACATGTGCCATTGTATTATAACACTATCCACTTTCTTGACAGTTAAAGTCTTTTTTTATTTTTTTTGTAGCATGTAATGTATATGTTCATAGTACGTGAAGTAAATAAAAGTATAGCCAAAACATTGTCCTTGTCGTTCAGATGCCATTAGAGTATTTGCATTTAATAATATAGAAATACAAATTTGTCTCTAGTTTTTAATTGGACCTACTTGTGCAAAAATAATTAAGCCTAATAGTTGCAGAAATAAGATAAACCAAGACGACCAGCAAAATTTATTAACTCATTTGCAAATGAGACTTTGTGGTGTTGCTGGTGTATCAGAAGATAGTGTTGGGCTTCTTTGGATGAGGAGTGTGAGTTTGGAAAGATGAAATGCTTCCTATCCAATATTTAAATAATCAGAAATGAGCATTTAAGTATACAAATAGTAGCAACAACTTTCTCATACGAGAGTTTACTACTGGTTTAACATAGTTTCTTTTCAATTGTGGTAGTAGGAGAGCAAGGTTTCAATGAAAGATTAAGAGCTGCAGTGCTGTGTCAGGGGATGAAGTACATAGAAAATGAGGAATAGGTCTGATATCCCATGTGGAAGGACATTTCAAATGCCCCTGTGTTAGACCTGCTTTTCTCACCAGTCCTTAAAACCTGCAAGGGGAAGAGGGCTTCAGGCCCCTAGTGATGAGAATCAATTTAGCTGAAAGACTATCCATTTAAAAAAAAAAAAAAACATTCTAGAGACATATTCTGAAAAAGGAAAGGGGAAGAAGTCTGTAATGGTGCTCTTACTCCACAATATCTACAAAACAGGCAGTTTGAACTTGTGGTGTGCACTGAAGAACAGTTCTAGCTTCACTGCACTACTTCCTTAGCTCTGCGCTTTCAGCCATGGTTAATTATGGGCCAAAAGAAATTACTTTTGAGGCATTCAAAATCTGTCCAAGCATTTGGCCTTCTGAAGGTGATCAACTGCCCTTTGCTGCCTGGAAGCTCCTTTGTTTGGTCTTTTATTTACAGTATTTGTAGGAAGCTCTACTGAATATTCCCATTAAAGCTTACTTCATTATCCATTTTTTTTCTAAAAGTATCCAAAGAGTAGCCTTTATAATTTTAGCACTGCAGTTAATAGTGAATAGTTCATGCAAAAGGACAGCATTTCTCTTGGTCACAATATTGCAGTGATGGCTTCTTATATCTAAGCTGATTCATACCCAGTTGGCTGGCTAATACAGATAATTTTCTCAGTCAATACTGTGTGGCATAGTCTTCAAGTGGGAACTTAAGCGAGTGACTTTGTATTTAACCATACTGAGGTGCCAACTACGTTTCCTTGTAATGCCTTATCAGCTCCAGGTGGTAAAAGTAAATTTTCATAGGTAGCAGTTCTGCCCCAGTTTTTCCCCAGTGTTCTTCCAGTTTGGCTGCAGGGGAACTACAACCAAAGCCTGCCTTTTCATGGCATGGCTGGAGATAATTTAACAGCTCGACACAGCAGGAAGACAGAGGTCCTGTGCCCCTATCCACACATCCCTGACAGCCATGTCCTGATTCTTAATATGGACCAGTACTTCCCATTTTTCTCTGAGCAGATGTCTCCCAGGATTTGCACAGAAAACTCTTATCTCTCCTTCCTTGTCTGCCTCCTCCTGGCGATGCTTTTCCACTGCAATAGCAGTTGAATCAACTTGTGTAAACGTTGCTGCTGTAAGGGATGAGGTAAAGATTGCAGCCGGAAATTCTGCTTGGATTGTTTCCCTGCATTAGACTGTTTACTCCTAATGCTCCAACAAAACCCTGACTGATTTCCAAACATTTGTGCACCCTATGTAAGTAGTGCATTCAAAAATATTTCAAGCATCCAAGCAATATGCTACAATTCAGCAAGATTATCAAGGGTGCAACTTACTTTCAGCAAATAAGTATTCTTAATGTGACCTCGTTTATTTGCACCACTAAGCTCCGCACAACTTGTAAAAATAAAACAAAAAAACGCACTGAGATGTACTAAAATAATAGTGTCAGCGTCTGAGGGCGGCAGAAACGCGCTGCCTGACAGGGAGATACCGGATAC
>VZSV01000203.1:467108-477418 GCA_013398735.1 Nothocercus julius | reverse complement strand
TTTTTTTTTTTTTTTTTTTTTTTCCCTGCCTGTAAAGTTACAGCACTGTGCCTGATGGCTTCCATTGTGTTGGGGGAGAGGGCTGAGCTGGCAACCTTGGATGGTGTCTCTTGTCCAAAATATGCCTGCTCTGCAACTGTTTCTCGCATGTCTAGTAGAAAAGGTCTTTAATTTTCTTGATGATGTTAATTTCCAAGGACTGTTACTTTTGACTTAAGACCTTATGTTTATGCATATAAACTGAAATAAATACCTTTGTATGTAAAAACTGTGAACATACTTATGCTTCATTTAGAGATAGGGGGACACCTCAGATACTTCCCTTGTTTGTCATTTTCATGGCAAAATGACCTCAATTGGCAAGAACTAGGTCATGTTCTCTGAGTTACTGCTTGGAAAAGTTCTGATAGCACTATTTTCAGGCATAAGAGAAATGCACATTTTTGGGGAGGAAAAGTGCAACAAAAAAAATTGGTAAGGCCTAAATGAGACTTTCTTTTGTGACTATTCAGCTAGGGAAGTGGGGAAGAAATGAGAATTGCAGTAAATGACAGCAAAAGTTTCAATAATCTTATCACAATACCTGAAAGCGGTTATGGAAAAAATGCCCCAAAACAAGATCTTAGGGCGAGACTGACTTGATTGAGGGATGGGGGTGGGATAAAGGTGAGGGGGGGAGGACAAGAAGGGTGGATATCAATTCCAGTATTGCACAGAAGGCCTGGAACTTCTCATGGTAGCAAATTATATTTGTTAGTCTGTTATTACTACCCTAAGCAGTGTGGGGTAATCCATTTCAGCAAAATAAAACAAGCAGAAAAACAGACCCTTTTAGCAATACTCATAGTTGTTTCTTTGTTTATAGGTTTTTTTTTTCCTCTTTAAGAGGGGAATAAGGACTCTCCACCTGGCATAGATGAATCAATGAAGCCAGAAGTGTTGGCTTTGGTTTGAGTGGAAACCCAAAGTGGGATGCTTGACTAGCATTTGGGAGCTTTTAGGGCAAAACTGTCTTTTTGGTGTTTCCCTGGATCAGTGATAGATTATTCCTGTTATTCAAAAAGTAATCAAACTGTATACCAGTGTAGAGACCAGACTTGCTGTCAGCTAGGAAAAATAAGTTGGTAGGGATTGAGTTTGGGCAGCATTTCCCTGTTGATTTTCTCTTACACAACTGTCACGGATGTTTGCTAAACCGGCTGGCTAGATCAAAATATAGAAGGTCTCTCAAGAGACTTCTGGATGGTAATGAGACACCTGTCATTAAGGAAGAAGCGGTATACCTTCCAGTTGACACATTTAAAATAATGCCTTTTTCCTTAGATTTTGTAAAGTTTGTTGGAATTGTTTTGGGCACAAGCAGCACAAGTTCTAAGTACATGTTTGTGTCTCTTGGCCCTGGCCTGGAAGGCAATATATTGTAAATATGGTTTACCACCTAGTTCTGTGTTCCTGTTGAGCTAAAATAATTAAAAATATTGGTCTTGTTCGTGTGTGTGTGTGTATACATGCCGAAATACATAGAAATACATACATACATAGCCGAAATACTGTAGATATGCAAAGATCATAGTTGATACTCTTAAGTAATTGTGTGAGCAAAACTGTTTGGGGAAGGTATGTTGAAAGTGTAGGTTAATCTTAATTTTGTGCTTTATTTTGGTGATCTAAGATATGTGACTCTGAGGTCACGCTTAGTAATTGCAATATATTAAATCCTATGGTAAGTACTGTCTACAGATATATAGGAATACAAATCTGTCACGTGACTTGGATATGCTCTTGGAATGACAATTCTTTGTGGTAGTCCTAGAAGGTGAAGGACATAATGTGCTTCTAGGACTAATACCAAAAAAAGTCCTTTCTCTCCCGGAGATATTAAAAGGGTGTTCTATACATGCTTCGTGGCATTTACAGCAGCACTAATTGTAGGCATCCGGCTCTTAGTAGTTCTTTTGGAGATGCTTACTTGATGTACTTAAATTTGTGAAGTCTTGAAAGATGTGCCTGAGAGCAGGCAGAAGTCTAGTCCTGTATTTGTACTGTCCATAGCATGTTGCCTCATTTAGGACATGCGTTTCTAGGTACTTCTGCAGTGGAAATAACTCCTGAGCCATTAAGAGATTCTGGTATCTGACTGTCTTTACAGATCTGCTTAGGTGTGTCGTGGCAAATCAAAATGCCAGGAAACTTGCTTATAATACGTAAAGCTCTGACAAATTCATGAGATGCCTTATTTACTGTTCCTGTGAAGAGCATTCTTAATAGCATAATATGTGAATATAAATTGTCCTTGATAAACTATATTGAAAATGCACTATTTTGGAAAATGATTGGAGTAAGTAAAATTGGGTTAGTATGTGAAATAAAGTAGCTTTCTTGACCCTTTGTCTTTCAAGGGTAGGTATATGCGTTTCTGTACTGTTGAATGTTAAAACTCTTTGGGGGTGTGGGAGAAAAGGGGTGTTTTTGTTTATTTTGCCTTGTGCAAGGTAGGTAACATCTCCCAATCATGTGAGACATTCAGTGGCACAGGGTAGTCTGCTACTTGACCTTTAGGCAGCATTTTCATATGATAGTCCTTAAAGTCTATAACTTTACATAAGGTGTAATTTTGGTGAGGTGATAGTTCTTCTTCATCCCCCAGATTGGACAAAGGATCAAGTTCCATCTGGGAAGAAAATATGCGGTATTGGGAGTTCCGAGTCAGGACGCCTACCAAATAGTTGTTTGCTGCTGCTTCCTATATTCTTACAGGCAGTCTATCATCTGTACTACAGAGACAGTGAAGTCTGTATCAGCTGACTGAATTCAAGGTGTGAATGTTTAAAAGATAGTTAACAGCTCTAGAAATTACAGCGCAATCACTGAGCTGCAGTGATTCTGCATCACAAATGAGAATTTAAGCTGTATATTGATTTCAGTTTGTAGAGGGCCTATCTCTTTCAGCCAATGCATCAAGTAATCTTGAGGGTTTTTTTTCTATATTCATGGTTAATAGTGATACCTTTCAGTCAAAGGTCTTACTGCTCTGGTTATACTGAGTCTAACTACTGTCTTTGTCTCTGGGTTGAGTATGACTGAAAGTGTTAAAAGGAGAAAAAAAAAAAAAATCATATCCCTAAGGAAATGGCATGGGCAAGACAGTGTTTGAGGAATTGGGTTATGGCCGCTCGTATTCTGGAGCGTAAAAATCCTGATCATGATGAGTGGTTTGAGAAAGGAGCTTTTTCCATAACTAGTTTCTTGAATCTTAAATACCTGATTAAACAAAGGAGATGAACCTATAACCTTACATGGTTTGATGCCCTGCAGAGTCCAAAAATGGAGTTGGTGCCCAGTATGTTGTTTGAATACTTGCTTTTGAAACTCATTTAAAAGCAGACTTTGATCAAGCACGGAAATATGTGATGAGACTTGATCCTTAGCTTTGTCTACGTCTTCTTTCAGGATGTTGTTTTTTGTTATAAGTACTGGAGAAATCATTTTTTTACTTAAGACTTCAGAGCTGGAAGTGATGGTAGAGATGACCTAGAAATCATGGTCTTGTTGCAAGAAATACTTGTGATCCTCTGCAGGACTGACTGCGAAAATAGCACTGTTGCATAGATAATTTGGCCTTAATCTGTCCATTTCTCTGAACATACAAAAGTACAAGTATACTTAATAGGACTGTATGTTGCAGAGGTATATTATCAAATGTTGGAAGTGTCAGGGCTGCACTAGCAGTTAAACCTTGCAAAGGGAACAGCAGCGTGACCTGCTACTTCTCCACAAAATCATTACCTGAGCCACCACATAGAATGGGATACTGTTAAGTAGTTTTTGGCTTACATGTTCCATTGCCTTAACCTCTAGAAATATCTCGTTCTTCTGTGGATTTTTTTTTTTTTTTTGAATTAAACTTATGTATTATAACACCATGGAGAGATCACTTACGGGGATATTATTATGGGGGGTTATCAATATTTAGTACCTTAGTAGTTATACCCAAGTTTCAAATGTCTGTAATAGTTTGCTTAGGATGCTGAAAGCATATGAACATTTGAGGGAGGGGGGAAGGCTGTGTAATGTGCATGAATAAACATAAAATTCATTTTAGCTTTAAAAAAAAAAAGGTGCAGTGCTGCAAGGTGGGCTGACCTAGTCTGATAATTCCTTAACTCTTGAGAGAGGATGACTCCTCTTCCCTTGCTGTCTCCTGTTTCATATCCTTACTTGAGTTCTAGTCCAACCCATGGAAGGGGTTCAGTTCTCTAAAATGTAAGCACATCTGGCATGGTGGCATGAGGGAGTTGATGTGGACAGAAAGGAAAGGCACAAGGCACTTCTTGTTGCTTCCCCTCCTCCCTTCTGTCCTCCAGATCTAAGGGAACGGAAGAACCTAATATGGGCAGTGTAATAGCAGTGCATTTAGAACAAAAAGTCCTAATAGATGGAAAGAATAAATCTTTCCCTTGTCTTGAATTCAGTGGTTATCATTGTAGTGCATAGGATGGTGGCTGCTGACTAGATAGAGACCTGCAGATCTGGGGAGAATATAGTCTATGGACAACAAATCATTATGTCCATGCTTGTCACTTCATGAAGAAGTGTGGAGATGCAGATTTTACTAACTTTTTTGAGGTTCCTTAGTTCTTTCAGTCCTTGTCTTTACTGATTTTACCAGATTGCTGTTATACTGAGTTACTGCTTATATGAGGATTTTTTTCCTACATCGCTTGTGAATGGTAGTGTATTTCCCAGCATTGCTGTCTGGTTTTCCACTGGTGATCTTGCTACATTCTGAAAGCTAAGCCTATATTCATACCTTATTTCCTGTATTTCAGCCAAGTATTTATCCATGTGAGGAATGTGCTCCTCGCATGGATGGAATGTGCACAATCCATGTGCTTGCTTTCCTAGCCTATGGCAGTTCTTTAACCTTTGGTGGTGTCAAATGCCTTTGGGAAATCCAGATAGACTATATTAATCCTGTCTTCCTTGTCCATATGCTTGACTTACTTAAAGCAGTGCAGTATATATCTGAGATGGTATTGGTCTTTACAGAAATCCATGTTCCATCTTAAGTGGAGTAGTATAATGCAGGGAGAAATACTTTATCTTAGGGCTGTTGGATTTGTCAAATGCCCTCCCTCCTTTCCATAAGAATATAAAACTAAAGTGCCTGTTCAGACCAAACATCCATGTAGCATGTTATGTCTTAAAACAGCCAACAGCAAATTTCTAGAGAAGAGCATAAATCTAGGGCAAGCATGTGTTTCTCCATTCACCAATTCTTTTCTGTAACTTAAACTTTGAGGATTTCCTGCTCTGGTGGCATGATCTGACAGCGCTGTAATATGGTGACAGCCATTATCAACTAAAAGTTTGGAATGTAACCACTTAAATTACAGTCTGTCTGTCTGAATCTGCATAACACTGCTTTTCCATAATGCAGTGTAAGTGTCTATGGATTGTGTATGTGATGAGTTGTCATTACTGCAGTCATCCTCCTTGAAAGATAATCTCAGACTGGCTTTTGTTGTAAATGGTCTTAATGCTTATTGTTGTCTTATGGAATCTTCTAGAGAGGTGAATGTATACTCAGAATGTTAAATACTTACTCTATTTGCAGACATATATGACTTTATTTTTGTATATAACTGGTTTTTTATCATTATTCTTTTTTGAGGAAAACACAGTTATGTCATCTTATTGCATTGCATGAGTTCTTAATACTATTCATCAGGCTTAAAGTTTCAGGGCAAGGTTGTGGCTTTGCTGTAGAATACCAAGCTATATGCATAATATCATCTAGCCCTGTTGGAATCCAGTTTCTTTTGTTTTGTATGTTAGTAGAACTGAGCTTCTTACCAACTTAGAAACCTCTCTCGTGGATAGGCTAATTTTTTATCTTTAGGCAAGATGATTGCTCAAGGGTGGGTGGGGGAACATTCTAACATGTATTTATGTATCTAAGTAGTAACAAAATTAACACTTCTTTTTGAAAAGACACCTTTCAGTATTTTGATGTCTTCTCCTTGGCATAAAGTGTGTTTGGCTTACTGTCAACTCATGAGATAAGAGACTGGGGGTGACAAGGTCTGGTTTTTTTTTTTTTTTTTTTTTTTTTTTTTTTTTTTTTTCTCCCTCCTTGTACTAGATCCTAGCAGTTGACTCTAGTTTCTTTTGGTGGTTCTGGACCATGGTATCTGTTGACCTTTGCAGAACATCTAAGAGAGACAGCAAGCCTAATACGTACCTGTCTGAGACTGGCTCCGCAGATGTGCCTTTGTAAAAGCTATTGGTAGTCTTAAATTGGATTTGTCCTCCCCTACACAAAGATGCTGGTTCTGTTTCAGGGCTTATAGGCATTTAGACTAGATGGATAAAATCCTGCAGAAGCTAGGCAAGTCATTAAAGTTGTAGGGTTGTGTTTTAGTGTGCTCTGAGGGTCAGATGCTTGCAGGAAACCTGTCTTTGTGTGGCTTTTTAAAATCTTTTTAAGTGAACTTGCTTCCAGGGTACAGACTGAAAGATCTTCAGAACAGTTGGTAAATGTTGCCTTTTTTTTTTTTGCCCCCTTTTCTCAGTTGCAGTTCTCTGATACAGGTGATCAAACGTGGAAATGGTTACATACTTCATATCTCCAGGATTCTAGAGTAAATAGTTCGTATGTATCACATAGTGTATTTCATAACTGGCTGAGTGCGAACTGTTTTTTATTTCATCAAGTGACAGATTTGGTATGGAAGTGTTCTAGTATATCACTTTGTATGATTGAAAAGCTCTGTAGCTAATACCAATTGGTAAATCACAAAAGAACATGAATTCTGTGGGTGTGTTGTTGTTGTTTGTTTGTTTTTTCCGGAAACCTATATCTCTTGTAGTATTTTGCTGTATGTCTGTCCAACATTAGCAGCAGGGCTGGAGGTTGCTAGTGTAATCAGATAAGACAGGGTGTTCTTCACTTTTCTCTGAAACGGACTATTCTCTTAAGAGGGGGGGGAAAAAGGAGGAATCTGAGCAATAACTTCAGAAGAAGCCTGATGGGGCAAAGCTAATACAGTCTTGGTTAGGCTTGCTGTGTGACTGAAACCATGGCTGCTTATTTAAAGCATAGTGTCATAGTGGATCAGACAAAAGATCTTGATGTAGTAGGTGAACAGGATGGTGTGACTGTACCCCTTCCTTTTCCTGCACGTAAACTGTAGAGAAATATAGACAGGTTAAAGTTCTTGATGTACTCCAGCTAAAGACTGGCGAAAGGGCTGTGTGTTTGGAAGTATAGATTAATTTCTTAAACTGAATTGTAGTACAGTTTCTATTGCTCTTATCTGATGGCTGTTAAACATTAAGCTTAAAGACAAGACATGTTTCTTGCTGGAGCTTGGACTCCAGCAAGCAGGACTTCCCAGAACTGAGTACTGGGAAGCAGTGGATTATGGATGGATTATGGATGTAGCTCAGCTGTTTTAAGAAACTTCAGAATCTGGGATGACTAAACTTGCACTTTTTGCACTTTTTTAAAGTTACCTCTTGGAAATACTTTAAATAGATTGTAGGATTGTCCTTCAGGAAATAACTCATTGCAGTCATTATTTAAACTGCATATTATATCACTCCACCTTTCTGATAGCGAATCAAGCCATTAAAAAACTTCAGCTTACACGTGTGGAGACCTGCTGGAGGCTGATAACATTCTTCCTTTCAGGGAAAAAGATTGAGCCTGCAGTTGCCATTGCTCAGGCAGCTCATGCCTGCTATGGTTTAGGCTCTGGCACCTGAGGATAAAATAGGCTGTTAAGCTTCATTTGTTTTGTATTGTCTGTGCTGCCATGATCCAGTGGAACATATTCACAAGGAGATAAAGTGGTGGGGGAGGGATGACAAGTGGTCAAGTTAAACTTTACTCTTCTGTGGTTTGTTTCCTTTGTTCTTCTATCATATTAGGGGAGACATTATGGGTCACATTAGGGGAGACATGGCCTGGTCGCTTTACCACAGTTTTGACAGAAACTAAATACAAAACACTTGTCCTGAAGACTAGGTAGGGGTAGTTGAGACTTAGGAAGTAAACTGTTGTTGAAGGAGACTGTGGGATCCTTATCTTGTATAGAAGTTGGAAGGCAAATGATGAAGGAAACACAGGAACTCCAGCCCCATAGTACTTTGTTTCATACTAATCTCTTGCCTAGGATATATGTAATCATTTTGGCTTTCATTTTTATGATACGTAACAGGCAATCTTCATGTGATTAGATAATGAAGGGATTATAACCTTTTTTTAAGTAGTTAAGGCCTTTGCTTCCACTTGAGTTTTGGAATGCTATATTAATCTATCACTCCCTCATGGCCCATTTCTTTCCCTCTCCAGTTCAGAAGTCTCTACAAACGATTTAAACTACAAATATGCATTAACATGTGTGTGTTCTTCCCCCCTCTTTCCCCCCTCCCCTTCTTCCAGTGCAAATAAGTGCTTGGGGGTAACTATGATTACTCTGGTTACCCTAAGGATGATTTTTCTGTTCCTTCTCCAAGCAATTCGTTTCTCTCCTGGTAGTTTCCTCTTGGAACTTTGACTTGATTTCCTAATGACAGTATTAGTAGTTATCTACATCCATTCAAATCTGCATTTTTTTTGTTAATTACTATAGTGCACTGTATGTTAGCTGGGAACCCAGTGATGTGTTCTGTAGTTCTTCAGTTTGTCCCTAGTATGTTGAAGGCTAATATATACATATATACTTGCCTGTACCTTTTTTTTTGTCTATTCACTACCTTTTCTAGAGTGCCTTGAACACACATTCCTGTAGGATAGTACCATTAACCATTATCCACTCTGAAAATGGAATGTTTACTGCTCAACCTTTTTTCTACCGTCTTCTCTCAAAAATTCTTCTAAGACAGTTTGTTAATGTTTTCATTTTCTTTGATAGAATGTCAGATACATCTTTTGTGTTTATGCTCATTGACTTGTTCTGAACATTAAGCATGGGATAACTGTATGAAAAGAATACCTATTTTGAGAAATTAGTAATAATGTGCAGTTTCTATTGAATAGCTCTACAGTGCTTTGACTGTGAGAATAATTGACTGTTTTCCTTCCTAGAAATGGTTGAATCAATGAAGAAAGTAGCTGGAATGGATGTGGAGTTAACAGTGGAAGAGAGAAACCTGCTTTCTGTTGCGTATAAAAATGTGATTGGAGCCAGAAGAGCTTCCTGGAGAATAATCAGCAGCATTGAACAGAAAGAAGAAAACAAAGGTGGAGAAGATAAATTAAAAATGATTCGGGAGTATCGGCAAATGGTAAGGCTTAGTTGATGTTATGGCATAATGCCATGTGGTTTTAAAAAGGGTTAGATGCCAGTTTTGTTACATTATCACAAACTGCCATGGTATTATAGCTTGCCTGAAACATAATGTCTTTAATAGAACGATAATCTTGAAAGGAAGAGGTTTCTTCCCTATCTGGAGAAAGTGTTTGGTGATGAGGAGAGTGGATGTCCTTCTGTAAGTGCTCAAAAGAGTAGCTTCTGAAAGAAGTAGGGGAAGGCTTCTTTCTGTGCCTGCGTGTCTGCTCAGCATTTGAACTGTCATTCTTCCCAACTTGCCCAAGTGTCAGGCTGCATGTTCAGGAAGCCTTTTTCCTCTAATTTCAGTTATACTGTGCAGCTTTGGTGACGTAACATGTCTGAGAAAGTATTTTGCTCTTAAACTGTTCTCTACTTCTGGTGCAAGTGCTTTAGAGCATAGCAGCTTAGACACTTGGCACTGTTGCTGGACTCATGACTACTATGAACTGGAATCATGATCTAGTATGGAGTTCAAGTAACATGGTTAACATTTTGAAGTATTAAAAGAAGTGTCTTCTCTCAGTATAAGGATCAGCACTATATTCAGATCACCTGCTTTCTCTGCATCTTTTCCCACTGTGATAGTTGGATTTCTTGTATGTTGATCTTGTCTGTTACTGTGTCTTGCAAGTGAAAACTTAGCAGGAGTTACTGCAAACTGAGTACTCTGTGATTGGGTGATAATGGAGAATAGCTGCCTGGCTAGGACTAGTATAATAGAATTGACAGACCTGTTATTAGGTCAGGCAGCAATGCCTGTGTTGAAATAAATGTTGGGATAATACCCTTTCTCTGACAGCATTTAGTTCTTAAAACAGACTTTTGTCTCTAGGCTGGTCACTTAAACTGGTAGTACTCAGGCATCCAAGTTAAAGTAAATCACTCCATGTTCCTGAGGGAAAAGTTAAGATGTCATGGCTGTGAAACTTGCCTGTGTCATAGCCTCCAGGGTCTTGCTATTTTCTCTGG
>VZSV01000203.1:427510-462631 GCA_013398735.1 Nothocercus julius | reverse complement strand
ATTGAATCTTCCATGCTGATCTGTTCTCTGTTTTGTTTTGTTTTTTTTTTAGGTTGAGACTGAGCTGAAATTAATTTGTTGTGACATTCTGGATGTACTGGACAAACACCTCATTCCAGCTGCGAACACTGGCGAGTCCAAGGTTTTCTATTACAAAATGTAAGTGTTACCTGGTGAGATGAGGACATCCTGTTTGTATCTGGACTAAGTAACAGAAAGTAGCAATGTGTGTGTATATATGTCTGTGCTTCTGTGTGTGTGTGTATATATATGTCTATAGGATTCACTCAATCATAGTAATTTATTTGAAAAAGTAACTCAGTCATGTCTCCCTACTGTCCTTTTTTGAATACAGCTGGTGGGCTTAGCATCCTTTTTGACAGTGGGGCTTGGTTAGAAGGGCTAGAGACAACAGTTTGGTGTGAGGTTAGCAGGTCTTAGCATAAGCTATGGTACAACTCTTAGATGTAAGCTGTTTCTTTAACTGAAATGATAAGGCAGAGGTCACTTCCTTGCTCATTTTCCAGTATGAACTGTAAACATTCTGTGATGAAAAAGCACGTTGTGTAGATGGCTATCTTGTTAGCTTTCAGATTGCATTTTTAAATCAAATTGGACTTTCTTGGAGTATATTGCTGTAGCCACTAGCTTGTGATACTTTTGCACTTTCTGCACTAATACCTTGGAATCCTATGTTAATGGAGTAAAATAGCTGAAACCAAAGTGTTTTTTGTCATACCTGATTTTTTTGAAGTTCACTTAGTGCCTCTATTTTCTTGATAGTAATTCAGATGTAAGACCCTTTAAGTATTTGAATGTATAAACATTGATTTCAGGGCTAAGGAGATTGTTTAATAGTAGTGTGGAAATTAAGGACTGCTAACGACTGCTTGTTCTGTTCCTGTTTTCAGGAAGGGGGACTACCATAGGTATCTGGCTGAATTTGCCACAGGAAATGACAGGAAGGAGGCTGCAGAGAATAGCTTGGTGGCTTACAAAGCTGCTAGTGATATTGCAATGACAGAACTCCCACCAACACATCCTATCCGCTTAGGACTTGCTCTCAACTTCTCTGTATTCTACTACGAAATTCTTAATTCTCCTGATCGTGCCTGCAGGTAAGTGGTGAATCAGAAGACAGGAAAATCTTGTGTGATAACCACATAAGCCAAAAGTAGTTTTTACTTGGGTAGTTGCTTTCCTTCAACAAAAATACCAGGCTTCTTTTTGCCTGCTGCTCGTTGATGTCTTCATGCCATGTGAGGTTGATTCCTCAGAAAACTTTTGAACTTTGAGTCTGGACACATTTGTTGATTTGAAAGTAGATAAAGGCATGAGAAGCAAAATAACAGTAATCTTGTATTGATAATTAATGGCAGCTTGACAGCTTGCCCCCTAACTGCATGTCCCATTGTTCTGCCAAAAGGGTGATGGAGTTTAACTTAGCTCTTTGGCTGTTGGCTAAGGTGCAGGGTTGCAGGGGTCATGTTACTAGGCATTTCAGTGGCCTGTAAGCATATGTAGGTCACAATACCTCATCTCTCCTTTAGGGAAAAAGCTTGCTTATGAGCATAAAAATAAAGATTGAAGCAATTATATTTTATTATTGCTGTCACTGCAGGTGATATGTATACCTTTTCAGACTCTTAACAGACCTTGATCAGTTGTATCGCAAGATACAGGAATGTGTTATAGACAAGATTCTGAATATCCTGTTTTTCATAAGCACCTACGGTGGCCAGTTTTGAAGATTTGAGAAATTTAAGAGAAACACTAGTACCCTCTTGGGGGGGAGGTGGGGGGGGCAGGGGGAAGTGCTTAAAATGTCACAGAGCTAAACTAGAAGATAGATGTTCTGTAATATGGGTTTGTGTACTTCAGGATTCTTTTTAGCAATATGCTTCTAGATCTCATGTATTCTGTACTTGCAGGTTGGCAAAAGCAGCTTTCGATGATGCTATTGCAGAACTGGATACACTGAGTGAAGAAAGCTATAAGGACTCTACACTTATCATGCAGTTGTTACGCGATAATCTGACACTATGGACTTCAGACATGCAGGGTGATGGTAAGTAAACCTGCCCTAAAACACTGCCGTACCCTTGTCGTGGTCAGCTCCTTTCCCTCCAACAAAACAAAAAGTAAAGCATGGAAATGTAGACTGGCTTGTTTTGCTAGTTCTGTCTGTTTTTCCTGATAACTTGGCCTTCCCGAATTTCTGTTGTTTCTTAACACTGGATAAGTTGATAGCAGTAACACCGTTTCTTTTGAGAGGCCTCTTCAGCTCATAACGGAAGGGAGAAGATGGGGAATTATTAATCTCATTCCCCCCCCTCCCCCCCCCCTTTCTAGAACAAATATTTGGTTTCATCAGTGACTACTTTAAATGTAGTAGAAACTCTTTAATTCATTTTTTTTCTTTCTTGAGGTTTATGATATTTGCCTTACAGTTGTCATTCCAATCCCATGTGAGCCTCCAGTGCAAGAGAAAGTGCTTGCAAATGCCAGTCAGTATTTCTGTGGGCATTTCAGTGGTTGGATGACTTTCTGCTCTCATTCTAATTACTTTACTTTAAAGCACTTTACATAACGCCCATTCTCTTGGGAAGCGTTGTGTGTGAAGAAGAAAAAGGGAAGGAATCTTGTGAAGTACTTAATTAGTATTACTGGTTGTGGAAATCTAATTAGCTGTTTGGGACATTAGAAATACCTTTGGCATTTGTGCAGTCCATTTTATGCTCCCGGTGAATGACTTGAAGTGGATTATTGCCTTAGCAAATGCTGAATGTGTCTTCTGGCACTGTATCTATGGGTGAGACATAGATTGCTTCTGTTTGCTAGCATCTGATAGTTACTTAAAAGGCTTATTTCTCACTTTCTAGGTGGACTTTCTCTTTCAGGGATGCCGATGAATCTAAATTTTCTCTGTCACTTAAGTTTTTTAGCATTAATGCCACGTTTACTGGCTACTAATATCAGTGAATTAAACATTCTTTATCTAGAAAGATTAGAGATAAGTAGAAAGATATGACTGACTTTGTTTTTAACTTAGAGAAAATTATTCAATCCTGTTTAGAATATATTTAGGTACATACGTATTCCACAGGGTTTGGAACAACATTCCAATTTCTTTTTACATAAAGAATTTCTGAAGAAAAGAGAAATTATTTCTAAAGAAACAAATGTTTTTAGGATTTTTTTAATATAAACTGTTGTTTGAAGCCTAGTCACGTAGTTATGTGACGTTGCTCTGGAGTACTCTGTTGGTGTAGTCTCCCATTTGAAAGCAATTGTAGAATCTGCTACCATTTTTCATACTGCCTCTGTTACCATGTGGCTAGTGAGGTTCTGTGGGTTTGTAATATTTTTATTTGTCTGCCTTCAAGAGCTTTGAAGGTAGACCAGCAATATTGAGTGTCACAATTTACGCTTTATCCGTATGTCTTTGGGCTTTGACACTCCCATGACCTGGAAGAAGCTCTAAGTGTGATGGGCCTTGGCTCTTAATCTACCCTACATTCAGTGCAGTTTCTTGCAAGAGACTGCATACTGCTTTCATAGGTGTCGTTTTACAAATTGTAACAAGTCCATATAATTATCCTTACACACATAGCCTGTGTATTTGGCTCAATGCAGACACTGTTCTAAATACTGCAGATATTAGATGCATTCCTTATTGCAGTTGCATCCCTCTGTCTAATTTCTGCAATTTAAGCCAAGAAACAGTTACAGAGGCTCTGTAATTACCTTTTGTATAGCCTAGGTCCAAATTTGTTGTTTCATCACTGGTTCTGTGGTATAGTAGACAAATACTTTGTCCTCGCTGAAATAATTCAGGTTGTTCTACTTTCAGACACCTGATGTGAAGATAACTGTTGTAAACTTAAAAAAAAAAAAAAAAAAAAAACCTATCAAACTGTTTAAAACCTCGTTGCCGTGTCTGTCCACAAAGAATTTGATGTTTAGCTTAATATTTACACACAATTACACTCCTTCCTTTTACTCATAGCTTGCTAATATGTTGACTTAATATAGTTAAAACTTTTGCTTTCAGAACTCTGCAGTTACTTCTAAAATTAGGTAAAGCCTCTGATGACCTATGACAGTTAATGTTAATAATGATGCTCAGAAACATGGTCACAATTACTAAGAGGAAGAAGATTCAAAAATGGCTCATTCTTTTGCATAAAGCTTCTGTTTCCCTTGTGCAGGTTATAGGCAGTGACTTTCCTAAATCAACTGTTACTGAGCCACTACGTTTCTCCATCTCATTTATTGTATCTTCTAACCATATCATAGACGAGCTGTTGAGTTAATTTTCACGCTTGTAATGTCGTCTTCATGATTCCTGTTTTCCCCTTCTTTCCTGCTGTATAGATTCCTAAAGGAAAGTCCAACTGTTCATTTCCTAAAAACTCTACTTTGTAAGTCTTTGTCATGGCTCAATGAACTTTTCAACGTCAATTTTCTGATCACTAATCATGCTTGCCTCTCACTCTCTTGCTGCTCATAAATTGCTTGTATCTTTGACTCCATTCCAGGGCTAAGCAATATTCAGCTAGTTGGTGACCTGTTACTCCTATCCAGGTCAAAATAAGCATAACTGAGATCCAAAAGAACTTAAACATTTGATAATTGAGCTGCACACCTGGATGGATATTAAGAATATTCAGGCATGAAAAGCATTTTCACTATGGCCTGTTATAGGAGTATTTGCTTAAGTGCATTGGCTAGAGCATGCTCAGATGTTTTTAATCATCTTCCTGGGTTAGGTCCTTTGCTTTCTTCTCTTAATTTGTTATGTAATTCTAAACATTAATTTTGTTCTTGTTGAATGTCTTATGTTCCTAGGCCACCTCTTCAAATACACCTTGCATTGTAGCTGGTGATAATGCTGAATCTGGACATGCTCTCAGCAGGCATTTTGATTATATGCTGAAAGTCATTAGTCTCATTTGATTGGATTTTATTGCAAACTAATTGGAGTGGATAATTTATTGCCCTTATGGCAATACCATCTCATATGGTTAAGGATAGTTGTAAAGAAAACATTCTTCAGTTTCTTCTATCAATTAACTCAGTCTTGCATGTGTTATGGTACTAGCTGAAGTATGTTAAACTTTTCCTGTTGCAGTAGAAATCTGACAAAGCTGCATGTAGGCAGCATTGCCTGTCTCTGGGTAGAGGTAACTGAAGTAAAACTGGGTGCTTATGGCAAGAGTCTGCTCATTAAAGCCTCTTCCCTCTGTGCTGCAAGCTAGTGGAATAGCTCCAAACTGATTTGACCTTCTTTCAAGAAATAACTTTCTGCAAAGTACTCTCCTTTCGCAACCTTAAACCTAGTATTTCTTGTCATGTTCAGCTTGTGAAGTACAGAAGCTTATTCATACTTGTTTGTGTAAACTAAATCCACACCATCAGTGTCATCTTCCAAAACTGACTGTAGTATTTCACTCTTGAGACTAAGTGGACTTGGGCAGAAAAAAACCTTCCAGTCTGAAAATCCGTTTTGGTTTTATTGTTAGTGCACAGATGCTCTTAGCTCTCTGTGTAGAAATTAGGTTATTTCTTAGGAAAGGTATGTTCTGATTTAAGGATGTTGATGTACAGCCATTCTGATAACTTAGTCTTGGCTGTACATCTTTGATTTGATCATATGCAGAGTTTCACTTTTCAGCAGTGTTGGTTTGTTTTTTGTCCTTACGCCAGGGTCTGTGTTCTAATAGCCTGTGCTGTAACTGTTCTTGTGAAACATGGCGAGTTGATGACAAGGCTAAATTTCCATGGAAAGGGCTTCAGTTCATGAGTGTGTGTGTGTGTGTGTGCGTGTGCTGTTCCTGCAAGTGTGCAAGCGAGCGTGTATACAACTGCATGAAACTATTAATCTTCAGATGCTTCTTGAGCCATTCTGGCAATCCCATTTTTAAATTTTTTTCTTCTTTTAAAAACTCTTGTAGGTGAAGAACAGAATAAAGAAGCGCTGCAGGATGTGGAAGATGAAAACCAGTGAGACACAAAGGCCAACAAGAGAACCCATCTCTGACCACCCTTCCCCTTCCCCACAAAATCCCTCAGTGTCACTCTGAGAACCACCAAATCTGACTTTTACATTGGGTCTCAGAATTTAGGTTCCTGCCCTGTTGGGTTTCTTTATTTTTATTTTTTTTTACACAGTTTAAAAGTTCTTAAAGGCAAGAGTGAATTTCTGTGGATTTTACTGGTGCCAGCTTTTAGGTTAAGACACTAACAGGACTTTGTAAAAGGCTCTTTCAGCATTACTGTATTGTCCTCTGCCAGATGTGGGGAGGTCACCCTTAGCAGTGAACGTTACATCTGAAGGCCGGTAGACTTGTAGGAGAGATCTGTAATCGCATGGTAGTGCGCATGTGGTGGCATTTTTCTTTTTTATAACTGTTTAAACTGAATTTTATACCAATGTTTAAACTTAATTGGGTGTTTAGCTTGAAGTTACAGGTTGCTTTGGGACACATTGTAGTGGTTTTACTGTAAAGTTTCCAAACTGCTGAAATGTTGCTGAAAAACATGGTGCTGGTAACAGTTCAACAATCCGTGGCTGCTCATTCTTGCCTACTCTTTACTTTTCCTCAAAGCAGGTTAGCATTGAAGGTGGCATTGATAAGCCTGCATGCGTGTTCAATATTTTTTCTTTTTCCCTCCCCTTTCCCCATCTCCCTTCGCTCGCTCAACCTCTTTTGTTCAGTATGTGTAACTTGAAGCTAATTTGTACTACTGGATATCTGACTGGAGCCACAGATACAGAATCTGTATTGTTCTTACTGAAACACAGCATGGAATTAACATTAAACTTAAATAAAACAAACCTAAATTAAAAATGCCAAATACTACTATGACTTTCTTTTAATTATTTCAGCAGGAATAATTTTCTGAGCCTAAGAATAAGCGAGAGACAAATGGGCTGTTGAATATCTGTTTGCTGGCCATGCCCAGCAGTGGTTTGTACCATCTGTAGCTGGTGCCAGCGCAATCACAGCGCCGTGGGGCAGCCTCCTGGATTCGGCTGTAAGAGGACCTCTTGTCAAAGGAGCAGCGAGGGGAAAAAAGCAAACGAGGAAAAATCGCTTCCCCTTCAGAAATTAGGAGCAATGATGAAACCATTTCTACAATAGACAGGTGTGTTTTTTACTGTAAAAATTTATTTAGCGTAGTCTTGAGGTTATAATAGCGTATACAGCGTTGTACAGTATATACACTATAGCATATACAGTAGTATGGGTGGGTGTGTGCATATATACTACAGTGTATACAGCATTCCAGGCCTGCTGCAGTGTTGGATACCGCGTAATGTCAGAAACCAGAAAGTAGGAGACTCTGCCCCTTGTGTGTCACTGGCAACGTGTTTGGCTGTGTTGGGGGGGCTTCATGTAGCCTGTAGCTACTGCATCAGGGTAGAGGGAGGACCACAAAGGGCTGCAAGGCAAGTAGAGGGCAGAAAGCCCTGCTGAGGTCTTGGACTTGGAAGGGAGGCTGGAGCTGGGGCCTGCAGCCAGCAGGTGTTTGACACTTAGTGCTCTGCCCTGTAGCCTTTTGGGTTCTTTCTTGAATGAAAGTGCTTGATACTCGACTTCCTCTGCTGCAGCCGGAGAGCAGCTACAGCGCCCAGCCTGCGTCCTTTCGGCTTTTGGTTATAATTGGTGAAGTGACACAGCTTGCTTGGCTTCTGTGCAGAGGAGCCAGGAGCTATTTGGTTGGCAAGGCCAGCAGTGCTGAATTAGCCCTTTCGCCCCCTTTAAGGCAGTATGGAGAGGTTATATAAACAGGGTGGAGCTTTATTGTGAGAGCTCAAACTTCCAGTTATCCCTGAAAACAAAGAGGAGGAAAAACCTTCATTGGGAAGGTGCTGCTCTGAGTCTGGGGAGCTGTGGAGGGGAAGGGGCAGTGCCACTTCCAGACAGGTACAAGGTGGGAGAGAAGCTGCTGTGCACGTGCTGTGGCCAAGGACTACAGGCTTCAGTTCCAGCCTAGGGGGAAAGAGGAGTGGTGACCTCCTGTAGTTTGTACTTGTTGTTTGGATGTGTGGATATGAAAAAGTTACTGCAGTATAAAAATATCAGCAAGAAATGGGAGAGGTGCCTTAAAAACAAGCATCCCTGGATCGAGATGAGGGAAGAAGTTACGTAAGGGGAATTCTCAGTTTTAACACCTTCTAGTCATAAACTAAAAGCAACATAAAAATTCAAATCCAAAACAAAGTTTCCACATCAACTCCATTTCTTGTAGTGCATTTCTCATACTTAGCTATAAAGTATTATTTACAGGGTTTTACTCATTTATACAATATGGCTTTAATATTGTAACACAAAGCATCAAAAAGTCTCAGAGCAAAATTCTTCATAAAACATTCTTTCTGAGTATAAAGTTTGGCATCTCATTGATTTGGCTGACAGCGGCAGCAGTACTCGTTTCCTGCGATTGTGCTTTTTTTTTTTTTTGGTTGATGACAGAAGCACAAATTTTGGTCGTTTCCATCAGAGCTTAAACTCTCCTGGAGTCAGAGCTACCTCCCTCAAAGCCCAGCTCAGTACGTGAGTGTCGTGAGCCACGGTTTCACAGACATTGCCTTGGACCCATGCGCTTGCCACTAAGGTAAGGAAGAGAAGGCCTTTCTTTTGGAACTTTCATATTAAGACAAGAAAGCAAGTTGTATTTTGTTTTTCTGAAAGTGCAGGTCTTTGGTAACAATAAACAAAATGAGCAAAGCGAGGAAGGAAAGGGGATTTTGCTGGGAACGTTGTCCAGCCAATTGTCGAGGGTGCAGTCGGGCTGATTGATGGAGGAAAGGGTCATGTTCTCGTGGCACGTTTCATCATCGGGAATTCAATCGAGGCGCGACCTACAGGACAAGGACAAGCTAGAAACTGCCCTGGAGAAGACACTGCAACAGTTTGAGCTGCTACGCGCTGTTAAGGTGCACCAGCCTGGCTTGGGATAGGAGAAAGTTGCTGGTTACGCTACAGTAAGTGAAGCTCCCGCTAGTCTGGGGTACTGAAGGTGCCTGTCCTTGGGAGGAACTGCAAGGTCAGAGGAGCCCACGGCCAACTCTCTCGTGCCCCCATTCTGTGACTGTACTCAAAGCTTCTACTTAGGTGAATGGTATGGGAAAACAGGGTAGGAAGGAGAGCCAAGCTGGCAACAAACTGAAAAGGCTGCCTCCTTTCGAGTGCCCTGCAAGGGAATGGTCACCTCGGTAAGAGGAGCCCCTACTCACCACAGTTAGATGGCCATTCTTGGCTTTGGCTATAAGCAGTTCTGATCCTGATATAAAGTCAATGATGCCTTCTTTGCCTTGCCCCACTGTAAATTTTATGCTGCAAAGAGAAAGGTAAGAATAGACTGAGCATGTGTGAACATCGACCTCTTTTATCCCTTCTGTTATAAATAGATGCTTTGTATCAAGGCTGGGCTGCAGTGAATCCGCTCGTTCGAGGAAACGGAGCCCTGGTTGTGGTTTCCTGGAGCTGTAAGGCTACAGCAGAGCCTCTTTTCAGAACAAACCCAGGAAAACCAGGCCGGCTTCACTCACCTTCCTTGATTGATGTTGACGTTATTGACTTTGTCCGCCCGCATCGCTGTTTTTGTTAGTGTCTCAATCACATGGTCGCTCTGAAGAACAACATCCCCCTGTGAGGGGAAACCCACATTGTGAGTGTTTGCAGTCGGGGCTTTTCAGAGACTAGATGACAAAATCATTTATAGTAATTGTGAATTAACAGAGAAAACTCTCTTAGGAGAGGAGAGCATGAATGGGGGTGCTGGAGTTGTCTAGGGCCTCTGTGTCACATCACACTCTGCAGCGAGAGCCACTACCCTGGTCTCGATGTGTTACCAATAATCAGGAGAAGGAATAGCTCAACCCGCCATGGGTAAGACACATGAATTGAGTGCAAATACAAAAGAAAAATAAGCCAACTAAAATTCTAGTTAGAGCAGGCCTGATGGTAGGTAGAGGGGCTGCTCACTCGTAAATCATCCCCCACCATCACTTTTTGTGCTGGATCTTCTCTGCGCGCCCTGTTAAATTCTTAGATGGGGAAATCAAGCAAGTCCAGCTACCTTCTGTTTGTTGTCCTCACAGTGCACGTGCAGCACAAACAAGTTATCGCTCAGGCTGCTCACAGAGATGCCTGTAACAGAGAAGAGCTGTTTGATGCCCACTGCCACAATCCAGGGATTATCACAAGCCTTTCAGAGCCTCTCCCGGGAACGCGGCAACTGTTAAACCTGCAGCAAGAAACCTGACAGCTGGGAACTGCCCAGCAGCTCTGCAGGGAGAGAGCAGCAGAGGGATGAAGTGGCTGCAAGGTGACAAAATCAGCCTAACTACCTCTGAACGCATCTAAATTTTCTACTGCATCCATCAGAAAGAAGGATGGTGCTCACTAACAGGCTTTTGTGGCCCTTATCACGAGGGGCTTGAAGACGAGCCAACTATTCT
This sequence comes from Nothocercus julius, assembly GCA_013398735.1. Taxonomy (NCBI): domain Eukaryota; kingdom Metazoa; phylum Chordata; class Aves; order Tinamiformes; family Tinamidae; genus Nothocercus; species Nothocercus julius. The sequence goes on along the minus strand of VZSV01000203.1, from coordinate 452,157 downwards.
GTTCCAGCAACTAAAATGTTACTTCTGCTGGCCCCACGGCACAAACACTTAATTCTAAGTTGTACCTGGATCAGGGCTGTAACTGCTGGGGTGCTAAGTAGGAACGGGACAAGTGCAGCAACGCGCTGGCCGTTGGCTTCTGCCCACAGCCGGTGAAAAGGCTGGGGCAGCTGTAGGAGAGCAGCTCCAAGTTGGTCAATAGTGCTGTGACCTCCTGGGACGGGGCACGGAGCTGTCGGCCGGTGGCTCTTCGTGGAGCTGCTGGGAGGCGGCTGCTGCTGCCTGTTCGGGAGCTCGGCCGTGGCTCCAGGCTCTGGATCCGAGTGCTGTGGCTGAGCCAGCTGGCAGCACCTCCCAGCTGCACGTAAGCAACAGGATCTCTGACACAGTGATCGTGTTTGCTAAAAAACCAAAACACCTCCCTCGGGCAGGTGGATTAATTATGGAGCATTGTGCTGTGGTGCAGCTGGGTCTGTTTCTTCACAGTTTATTTTGGGATTTTGTTTCATATCTTGACACGAGCGACACCCTGGGTTAGCTATTTAGCTCCAGCTAGTGCAGATCTAACACAGCCGACTGCATCGCTCTGCAGTCGGTGCCTTTTGGGAGGCCCAGGGCCCTGCCGTGGTGCTGCTCTTGGAAAACATTTTAAATGCTGACAGCTGATTGCTTCCACATTGCCCTAATGCAATTCTTAACACCAAGCCTGGCTCTAAAGAGGAACTATAGCAATGCTGAGAGCTACAGCTGAGCAGTTTCAGATGAGAAAGCCAAGTAATGACTACAATGCATCAAAGACAACATTTTTTTCCACCCTAACAAGGTTTTCCCCCTTTACCTGCTGTATGAAGTCAGTGTCAAATAGAGGGCTGCACAGTGCCCTGGGCAGCTGCTATGGGATATCAGTGCCGCTTTGAAGCGGAGACGTGGGAGTGAGACGTGACATTGGTACAGGAGGAATCCTTGGGAGGGTCCCTCTCTGGAGCTTTAGGAATCGCAAGACTTGATTGCTTAGCGGGATCAGTTCAAGCCTTGGCCAGAACAAGCATAGATTATTTTTCTTACTACTTTGACCTGACCGCAGTCTTTACTTTGGCTATAATCAAGCCAGTCAAAGCCCGTTCATTGTGTCAGTCTCACCTGTCAGGTTACTGTAGTCGATCCGTTGTTTGATTTTGGATTCTTCAACAATGACGACCGCGTTCTGGGTCAGGAGCAGCTGCCGTGATCGTGCTTTGTACCCCTTCCGGTCATACTTGGTCACAGGGACCGCGTACTGAAAAAGCGTTAGCAGTGGCTCAGCACGGAGCTTCCTGAGATAGCAGCTCCCTTCCCTCCAGCCTGGCACCGACCCCTGCTTTGTTAGCTGGGATGGACACAATCCTTGGAAGTCTGACCTTAATCTAATATAAGATTCCTAATACAGTTCATTTGGGAGTGCAATTGTCCAATAAAGATTACAAGTCTTCTGAATAATTCTAGGAGCTTAACAAAAGTATTAGGACATATATCTCACCTTAATTGCTTCATTTTCTAAAGCCTGAAGGACTTTAGTATTTATCTCCTCATTTCCTAAATGAAAAGCAAAGAGAAGGTGTCAGAGAAATGTCTAGGAAGAAAAGAGTAGCTGAGTCCCTCTTTCTTTCTGTTCAGATGTGCAACACCTACTCACCAAGTCGAGTGTTGATGAAGAGTCTAGGAACGCTCTGAGGATAATTGTCTTTTTTACCCTTAAAAATCTCACTGGCAATCACTTTTTGTTCCAGCTGCAAGGATGAGAGATGTATTTTTCTCTTTTAGTATGAACACTCTCTTTAAACAAAAGGAAATGTTTGTCTTAAAGATACTTTTAACAATAATCCCCTCGTTCTGACCCTGTGAATCATACTAGGTAGAAAATTACACAAAATATTCCCTATCCTTTCAACATCCTCTCTTTACAGAGTGGGCTGGCAGAAAAACAGTCTCTCAGCTGCCTGATTTTCTGCCTTTTTTTTTTCCCTCTGCTTTTTCAAAACCATTGATCCTAGTTCCAGTCTGAGTTTATAGCCCCATGGCACCCAGTCTCTGCATTTGGTTACTGCCTTTCTTAGATTAAAGCGTCTCAAATCTCTTCCAGCGCAGAGACTCTCTTGACCTTTTCCTTATCAAGCCAATCTGATGCTTCCTGCTACTCTAAGACCTTTTCCCCCCCATGTTTCACATATTATATTTCCTGAAGCCTTTTAAGCTGGTCAACATCTTTACTAAAATACTGACACAAACATTACGCTGCTACTACGCCACGTAACAGGGGCGTGAGAGCCCCCCCATCTCCTCAACACGCTGCCTTAGCCTCTGCCCCACAGCGGGACTCAGTTTGGGCCCCACGGGCCTGGGAGTCCCTGTTTAGACCATTAGTCACCATAATCCTGGATCCTGGAGGACAGTCCCTGGGAGAGAGAACGCTCACTGCTCTGGCAATAGAGCTCCTACCGAGCATTTCCTTGGGAGAACAAAGGAAATGAGAAATTCCCTTTGCTTTGTGAGCGGACAGTACTGTGGCGTAGGCAGTAGGTGAGATATAAGAAATGTGAAATTCGGGATCGACAGGGCTGGTCTGCTTCGGGGGGAGTATCCTGCTCCGTTTCCACCTCTAATTGAGTGATGGCAGCTTCTAATCCTGTGTCTTTAATGACAGGCTAACTCACTAGCTGATTGGCAGTTTTTCACTACAGGGGCTTAGTATTTTGGCTTTCAGAAGCCATATACTTTAGCAATAACGCAATAGTTAAAAAAAAACCACAGCTTATGTGTACCTGTTTGAGAGATATCAATATTTACCTTTAAACTACTCAATAAATATATTTGCCATTATCTCTCTCTGCTGAGCTTTTCACTATGAAAAAAAAAAACTCACCCCCCAGGACTAAGATGAATCAAATTTCAATATAATTTTCCATCTTCAGCTGGAAAAACATTGGCATAGACTATTATTCATATAACTTGCCTTTTCGGGAAAAGACTAGTTTTACGCCTGCTGGCTTCTCACTCTACTTTATATGATGCAAGCAGAAAGGTCCTGCTTCTTACATTTTTATCTTTCACAGGAAGAATAAGATGGCAATTCAGTATAGGAATTATATAGGGGCATGAATATACAAGTGTTTATATAACATCCTAAAATATTTATATGATGTTTTATCTTCCACACATTCTCTTCAGCTCCGTCTTTCCTTCTCTGGTCTTTTGTTTATAATGTAAAAATTGAGAACATTCCAGTGAAACTGTTAGCCAAGTAGAGAAGAATTCAGGAATTCCTTTCCCTCTCTAACGGTCCCTTCATCCCTCTCATTCCACTCTGAGAACCTGCTTTTGTTCTCAAGATCAGACTAATTAGGCAAGGGCTGCAAATTTGTCCCCTACCTGCTGCTTCCACTCGGGGCTGATCCTCTTGCAGTAGCTCCAGACCATGTTCTGCATGCACAGCTGCCTCAGCAGCTGGGAGGCCTGAGGGAGAAGACGTAGAGTAAGTGCAAATAGCTCCACGTTACGAAGTTAACCCAACAGTCTAAGCAAAGACAGAAGGAACTGCAGAAAATATGACTGAATTAAAAGTGTTTTATTAATACCGCAAGTGTGAGAAATAAATAATAGGAAGTTCATTTCCTACCCTCTTTTAAGAAAGCTTGCCCTGCACTATTGCTCAGCTGATTCAGAATGCAGAATAAATACTGGGGAAATTCCCCTTTACCTGGTCGTTCCCTTTCTCACTATGATCCAAACAAACAAGGAACTTTGGATAAGATAACTAGAGGTTTCTGCAATCTTATTTTTGCTCAAGTGAAAAAGCCCTTCTTTTGTTGTCTGGTGGTTCTGCCTACCTCGCAGAGCGACGGAGGAGGAGTTGGCCATGATTTGTCCAAAACAGTCTTTGGTAAATTACGCTTAAGGTTCATCAGGAAGGAAAAGCGGATATAATCAAGGAAATACTCATTCTCTGGGCAGCGAGGGTAGTTCCGGTAAATAAAACCTTTAATGAACCTGATGGCAGGGAGGGAAAGAAAAGAAAAAGGTTAGTCAGCCTCTGATAGAGGGCCCTCCTAATCCAATCAGCTCTGGGTCCCCAGGGGCTTTCAGATACATCAAGGTGAGTTAACATTTAAGATGGGTGGATGGTTGGGGGCACTAAATGCACTGGGACAACTCTTCAAAATTAGCATCAACACTGAGAGGAAAAAGGAACTGGAATTTGTAACCGGGAACTTGAGTTTCATTAGGGAATCCCAGATCTGGCAAGTACCAATGGATAACCTGGAGCTGCTGACTGCCAAAAGGGATGTTTCCACAATAATAAAATATGGAAAGCTAGTTTCTAAATTTTCTCTGTTGCATCTGCTAGCAGGCTAGCCAAAAAGCTTTCCCTGGCTTCAGACACGCATAGTCAAATGTCACAAAATAGCCTGCTTTCAAATAACAGACTCCCTTGTTTCCTGAGCTTTATTTATTAAAAAAAAGATGTGTCATGGCTATTGAAAGATTCCAGGCACTGTACTCTTAATCATCTTTTTGTTAGACAATACATACTCAGTGGATGGATTTTTTTTTTTTTTTTTAAGCGCACCTTCTAATAGTCTCTGCTGCCCACTTCTTTTTGGCCGCTTTTCGGCGTCCCAGGGTTCCCCGCCACCACGACTGGATGGTTATTGCTAAAAATAATAAAAATAAAGATTTTTCACACTGAGCAAGCTCCTTAACACAAATATTGACTGTGTACATGAGCTCAAAATGAAGAGGGCTCAAGAAAGCCCCTCCAAAAAACGAGCCTTTACAGTGGTATATCTGAAAGGATGTAACTTCTTGACCATATGATACAATGAATAAATAACTAATGTCAATACAAACTCAGCTGATGAAACTTGCAGCAAACATAAGTCATCTCTGACCTCTCCTCTAAAACCACAGTGGCCCTTTCAAGCTATGCAGGTGACTATTGCAGTTTCAGTTCTCTCATACCTGAGTGTTTCATGTGCAAGAATTTTTTCCGTCGGTAAAAACCTCTCCATGTGGCCTGCATTTTTGTTGCTGAAACGGCAAGAGAAAGAGCAGTTTGAAACTGCGAGCAAACATGAGATTTTTGTTTGTTGTTAGAAAAGGCTTTTTTTTCTTTTTAATAAAAAGCACAAACCAGCTGTCCATGAAGCTTCTGTGCTCTGTGTGACTCACCAAGACTTTGCTTCCTTACTTCCAGAGCATCTTCCGTTGCAAACAAAGTCTTGGGAAATCGGATAAAAATCTTTGTTCTAGAAATAGAAATGCAGAATTATGTTTAGCATGCCAGAGAAGTCTGCTTCCTGTCCTTAGCATCCCTTTTGGGACCTCTAATCTTTTCCCCACCCATTAGACAGAGAAGCCTTATTTAAAAGCAGTGGCGCTGACTTCCCATAATTTATAATCCCAAATTAAGAAAATACAGGAACTAACCGTCCCATTTTGTATTCCTCTGGTTTGTAGCCAAGATGTTTCACCAGCACAGCCACTCCATCGTGGGGCCGTCCATCCCACGTAGGCCAAGTTTCTGGACAGAGGGATTTGTACCTGTAAATCGACAGCAGGAGGAATCTTAGTAGGAGAAAGCCCAGCCCGTGCAGTGCCATGGAAGGGAAGTCATGCTCCTCTCTCCCTCAAGAAAAGCCTCTCAGGTTCAAGGGCTGCCTGTTTGCTGCTCACACCTCCCCAGCCACAGCATCAAGGATAAGGGAGGAGAGGAAGCCCAAGGGCATCCTACCTCTGCAAGAAAACTTCGTATTTCCTTCGGTAGGCGAACCCAGCTCTGCGCACTCGCAGGTTCTCCATCAAGCCTAGGTATTTCACCTGATGTCGGATTAAAACTTCATCAAATCGATCTTGAGAGAGCATGAAAATGGAGGAATGTTACTGATGTTCCCCTTCATACGGGGAAGGCACTTTCAGCTCTTTGTTAATGGATAACTTTTCACCTCTACCCCATCCTCAATGTGTAAATCCTACACAACTTCCTTGGTGACCCATGTTCTTCTCCCCACTTTTTAATATACATTAATGACATATAATGACCCTACTCCATCACTTCCCACCAGACTCCCGGTTGCTGGTACTGCCACTGCCTCCCCGCAAGCCCTGGCATTGGCCCAGAATGAAAAGTCTTGCAGGATTTAGTCATTTGAGCGCCTCTCTCTGCCCCACTGTCTGGGATCTAGTGGTCTATGCAGCTGTCATACAAAAACAGAGGGGAAGAGGCCCCAGAGCCTTACCAGCCTGTTTGGAGTCATTAGGTTTCATGCAACGAATGTACGAGGGTTCCTTGGACATCAGGATTTCCATGAGTTTGGACAGGCTGTTTTTAAACTGAGTTGCTGCCTAGGGAAAAAAGGAAAAAAGCTGCGTGTGAAGTGGTGGCCGGCAGCTGGCACTTGTGCCCAAGGAACAAACTGCAGAGTCTCCGAGCCGTGCGTACGAGAGGCCTGCGCTCAGATCACTGCGCTGGGCGGGACACGGCTTCAAGAACATCTCGCTCCCGTGTTCTCACCGTTTCTGGTCTCTTTTTGTCCGTCAGCTCTGTCCTGTCAAAGCACTGATTTATGATAGGATTCTCAGAGTTGCACATGGTCTGCAGAGAAAGACATTTTCAGAGGTGAAGCATGAGAGGAACATGGGTGAAAACTGGGTGCTTTTTGCTTGTTGTTGTTTTAATGGGCTCCTCAATTTTCCTGCTCATAGTGCAGTCCTTATGGGTGCACATTCTCCACATGGAGTCTAAAAGCAGGATCGCCCTCAGATGCCATCCCATTTTGCACCCAACTGATCCAAAACACACTGAAACAAGCACTCCTAGTCACACTCACCTCCTTCAGGTTCCGAAAGAGAAGGTCGTTGTTTTTATCTAGAAAACCTGGGTGGGAGGAAAAAAAAAAAAAAAAACAAACATGCTCAGGCTACCACTGCTGTCCCATAGGAACTTCACAAGTCAGGAATTTAAGATGAGCGACTCATGCAGTTAATCAAATGATATGGGGAAGTGTTCTGTGCCCACATTGAACTTTATTATCTAGCGATGTTTTAATTAAAGGGCCAGGAGATGGGAGGGGAAGGGAGTGAGAGGCAGCCGATTTGGTGTCGCCGCTTACCTGCAACGCTGTAGGTGACCTCGCCGGCGTAGTGCAGAAGCCGGAACTCCTCCCTGCCCAGGGACTTGCGAGTCTTCTGGTCAGCGAGCTTGTGCCTGGCGACAAAGCGAGGAAGCTTCATGAGGAACAAGCAGCTGCTCGTGGTGGGGACCCACCTCAAAACCCACTGTGGTATCTGACCCCTCAGTGAGACTACATGAACTCGAGGGGGAAAAAAATATATCACACTTGCTGATCTTCAGGACTGAAAATAAAAGAAGCCAGTCACCAACCAGCCAGTAGGCTCCCAGTCATAAAATCTGTTTACATTTATTTCAAATAAAGGAACTTTCAGCTTCCTGGCAGCAAGGTGGCACGCTCCTGGGACTTGGAAAACAGCAAAGTAGTGTTTGATAGGAACAGACAGGACCTCTGGAGCTGCAACGTGTTAAATAGTCACTCCAAAACTGAAGCGAACAGTCTTGAGAGACACAAACACGGAATTCACACCAACTAAACCAGAGAGATGGCAATATGGAGAGTTTACCAAAGTCAAGGAGAAGATCACCGGGGAAGCAGACACACACAGTGGTGAATGAGTGTGATATTAAACTCTCAGGCACACCAATTCCAAAAACACCAGCACAGCAGCACTGCTTAAACCACTCTAATGCATATACCCCTCTGACCACTTCTACGAGCAGAATTCTGCCCCATGCTCTAGTTATTCCTTCACTAGACTTGAGTCATCTTTCCCCAGGAAGCCATCAAATGCTGGAGAATGATCCGGCCTAACACTCCGAAGCAGACGAGGAAAAGCAGAGTTCATCACACCTAGAGTATTAGGCCAGATCTTAGAGCAGCCAAGAAACTGCAAGCCTGCAAATTCCTTGGACACATTAGCATAGGGATGCCAGGAAGAGATAAGCAAAGAGGGAAGAAAGTAAGGAATGTTTTATTGCTCCTATTGTATTTTGAAGGTTAGTTTTCAAAAGAACAAGGCAGTTGGTGTCAACAGCTCTGTCACCCACCTGGATCCTGCTAGTATAACTGTTCTCAGCTATGGGAACACTCACGTGAGAAAATGAGGGTGATTCTTCACAGTTTCCTCAAGCTTCTCCAAGAATGTCATATCTGTGGCATCCCCAGGTCTCAGACATTCTTCATCCTAAAAAGCAGTTGGCAAACACGTGCACTCCAGCACTGACTTCTTCGCATGCTTGTCAGCATATAGGCCACCTCTAATTCTATCTCACTGAAACACCATCTTCATTTGGATCTTAGGCCTTATCACAGTCAGGCCACGTCCCACCTTCACCTCACTTAGTTCAACAAATGAGAATTGTTGAGCTGAGAAGGAGAATTCCTTCTAGACTGCCTGGATTGCAAGCTTCTTTCCTGAGAGCAGGCGAAGATGATACACACTGAGCTGTGATGGTGTCACTGTTCTGTGTACTAGTGCTCTGCCCTCCAGCATGAACAATCTTTATTTAAGCTTTAATCTTTTCTTCCTGCGTTATTTTCCTCCTTGTTTTCCACCATGCTGCCCCAAAATTTTCATTTGAAAAGGTGTTGTCAACTCACCAAAATAGAAATGATGCCTTTGAATTTCTCTTCCACCAAATCACAAATGATTTTGTTATTGAAGTACTGAACTGGTTCCCACTGCAAAGGCAAGAAATCGCACTTGAATGACAACAATCCTAGACTGCCAAAAAAAACCATGCAAAATTCAGTATATTTCAGACAACACATAATTTAAGTAGTCTTTCTGTCAAATTTGAAACCTGAAGCTTTTTCACTCATAACATTTGTTTTCTTAATGCGCCTATCAAGAGCGTTCCCTCCCTTTCTATCAAAGTAAAAGACAAAAATGGCATTACCCACTTCCAGATGTTTCACCCACTGATACCAACACAGTCGAAAAAGAAAGGAAAAGCTCCTTCAAGCATTTAGTTTGGAGGCCATTGTTATTAGCAGCCCCATTTCTGTCCCATAGAATGTGATACAAAGAAGGGATGATGCTGGCTCTTACCGCTATGCCCTCTGACTCGTATTCCTCTTGTTCTGATTTTAAAGTGAGCTCTATGAAAAGCTGTTGCAATTTTTCATTACAATAATTAATACAAAATTGCTCAAAGCTGCAGACAAAAAAAAAAAACAGAGAAAAATAATCACTAACACTGCTCTGCATGTATCATAAGCTATAATCAGTTGACAGCAGCATGAATACATCTATGTTTAAATCAAGAGAAATATAAGAGATTTAGTGAATTTATAAATTTATTACATTTATTATTTAGTGAATCTCATGAAACAGTTCCAGAAGGAATGGAAAATAGACATGAAAGGTGATACAGAGGAAAACAAAAACTTTTAAGAAAGGCCCACGAATATCATAAACTGGAGTTTCTGCGTTCTTTGCTATCTGTCCAGAGTTGGGTTCCACACATATGATCTCTTAAGATGTTCAATAACTGTTTTCCCATTTGCACTCCCATAAAAAGAAAGCAAAGCAACAGTCATAACAGCACTAGAGAGCTATACAAAAGCATAGTTTAAGATATTATATGAAAATGCCCCCAAAAGACAACGGTCTCTTTAAATACCAGGATGATAAATAATTGTAAATTCTAAATATTAGCTGGATGTCTCATGTATTAGAATCTCCTACTTAGAAATGTGGAGCTTAGGCCTTTCAGCTGCTCTGTGATGATCAGTTTTCAGCTGACTTCCTCAAGTAGAAACATCATCTCTTTCTCTCTTATTAAGAAGTACCAGACATGGAAAATGTCTTATTTTGTATTGGAGAAAAATGCTCTGAGCACTAAGTCATGCACAGCTTACTCAGAACTCAAAGAGACTGATGGAAACTAACCTGTTATGCTGGAAAACTTCAAATCCATAGATATCAAGCAACCCTAAAACTGTGGTACTTCTCCAGCCTGGAAACTCTCCCTCCTGCAAGAGAGCAAAAAATAAATGTTCCTATATAGCCACGCTATGTTCCTATATAGTCACGCTAAATGATCTTCCCCATTTAATTAGAGTATTTACTCCTTACCCTCTTCTTAGTGGAATACAAATTGATTTGAAAATTACTGCGGGTATGTATGGTACTGTGGCACTGAATGGAGCATTTCTCTGCTTTGGTGCTACAAGGTTTGAAAACCCCTTGACATTTGGTTGTACATCACAAAAAAAGAAAAAAAGAAAAAAGAAAAAAGAAAAAAGAAAAAAGAAAAAAGAAAAAAGGAAAAAGGAAAAAGAAAAAAAATGTTCATTTACCTTATAAGCAAGAGACTTGTTAACCTTGTTGACGAGCCAGGAGAAAGTGCGTCCATATATTGCCTTGGCAAGAGCATCCCTTGCATAGGCTGCCTGCTCCAGGTTCAGAGGACTGATTAACTGTATGCAGAAGGAGAAGGAAAAAAAAAAAAAGCCCTTCAGCAGCCATTCCACTGAGAGATTAAGTTTCCCTAGTTCATTGTTAACAAACAGCCACTTAACAGCCTCCTGTTGGGCTCAGCTCGCATCACTGTCTCCCAGCGGCGCTGGCTGAGTCACCATTAGGTTAGACAGGACTTGCACTGACAACCTCCTTTCACAAGTGTGAGAAATGAACTGTGTGACTTTGGCACGAGAGCTGATGGCTGCTCACTTGCTTTAACTCCCTATGTCCCCCAAGCCCTCAGGTCATCGTCTTACCTCTTCCCCTTTTGCTATGATCTTCTTGTGGATCAACGAGTCTCGAAGGACAGAGCCCTCAACTGCCAGAAGCTGCAAAGCAGGAGAATATTAACTCTATTAAGTCTAATATTAAGTAGACTAAGTTTTGTGTAGTTCTGTGTTTTTGTGTATTAAGTAGACTAAGTTTTGTGGACTAGACTAGACAATCCAGTGAAACCATCTTCTACTCCCCATTTAAACCCGCAAGTCTTTTCGTGTCAATCCTTCCTTTCCTCTTGCTCAACAACTCCTTTCTGCCAGTGATACAATCTAACAAAAATACCACTACACAGGCTTGACTATTCTTGCCCAAAGAACTGACTGAGCAGAACCATGAGGGCTCTTCTTTCTTCAAGTTTTTTCCAGAGAAGGACTATTCCTGCCCCAATTTTAAAAGGCAAAATCTCAGTCAGTGGTGGATTGAGTAGTAAATAGAGGAATTGTTAAATAAAGAGGGTTTTAATGTTAATGTTTGCACTGTATTGTATCTCTAACAGATGATACTTACCCTAGCCAGATATTTAATCTGATTCTCTGTAGTCACCTGAGCATTCCCTTGCTCATCAGCAGCAAACTGCACGTTCCCCAGATGCAGAACACTAGCCACAATGCTCAGCAAATCCTAGGATGAAACCAACAGGGAGAAATCAGCATTATGAGTCAGCAACAAGTACGGAAAGAAAGCAAACCTACCAAAGGCAGGGAGATTTTTGTGTTAATTATCCTAATTACCAGGCCATACATTTTGTTTCAGGATTTTTACAAAGAATATATTCATTGCAAAGACTGTTCTTGGTCAGAAATAACACACTGAAGCAGGAAATTTCCTTAGGGGCAGGAAGAACAGCTTTGCCATCAGGTATGTCTTACCTCCACCTCGTTGTCATTGAAGCTTATAATGGTCAAGGCCCTTCGCACAATCTTCCAGTCATTTTTATCACTTATGGAACTCACCCTTGCACACTGACCCTAAAAAAACACAGTGTTAGAAAAAAAATATATATTGTCAGAGATAGATTACTTTTGCTGAATGCATTTCTGCCATAAGCTTCTTTTTATAGCAGAATCATCTCAGGTATTTTTGAAGTGATGGAAGGAAGCTACAAAGGCAAGTGGGAATATATTTGTCTTATAATATAAAGCCAGTAATGGTTATTAGCTAATGCAAACCTTTACTAGGTAGTGGTACTGCTGGGGATTCTTTTCGAGGCCTAGCCTTCGCAGCAAGTCCTCTTCTCCTCCTTCTAGCAACTGGTAGAAAATGTGGAAATTCCTCTCTCCGTGATTCTGGTGCACAACACGAGACTTTTCCAGGAGGTAGTTCAAGATGTGGCCCCCAACAGGTGCCCCCTAAATCAAACCAGAGAAATTGGAATAGTTCAGAGAGAGGAAAATCTATAGACAGAAACAACATAAAATGACAACCTACAAAAGCAAGAAAAATACTGTCTTTTTATATCGCAATCTCTCTCTCATATAGCAAATACACAGTGGGAATCTGAGTTTTGAAGTGTATGCAAAATGAGATATAAAATGAAAATATAACACCATTATATAGATCATTGCTACAGCACATACTGAATACTTTTACATTCCCCTTTTCAGAAGGGATTTGACATAAAAAAGCAAAAAAAAGAGTGTGGAAGGATTACATATCGGGTTTTAAAAAGGGAAATATGTACTAAAATTCCTCTGCAACCAGATTTTGCCAGACAGAGATGCTATTTATGTGGTCTGCAGACAAATGCAAACAAATAGCTCCATGCATGCATCAGTACAAGCAAGCAGAGGCAACGGAGTCCTCCTATGACTAGGACCAATTCTGAAGTATAAAACAGATTCCAAGTTACCCTGTAATCAAACTGCACATCCATGTATTTTCCGAATCGGCTGGAGTTATCATTCCGGAGGGTTTTTGCGTTTCCAAAGGCCTGAAATGAGGATGTATTATGAGAGAGAAAAACAAAACAAAACAAAAAAGAGAATTATAAACACTTTGGTGAAGCTGCCAGGTGGTTATGTATGGCAATTAAAGCCCAATTTCTCACTTTTGCAAGGGAAACCGAGAAGGAAACACGGAACTTCGCAAATGTTAGTGTTGATGTTTATACCCAATGCAAGTGTTGCAGAAGCTTCTGGAAACAATTCCACCCCTTCCAGCAAGTTTATTTTACTGTCATTTCACTGCTGACAGCACATGTCATGTCTCAAAGCTTCCTCCTTTGTCACAACTGCTGGTGCACAGAAAGCCACAGCTCCGCTCCCAGAGGCAGCAGCCCAACAGTCCGAGGCCTGCCGGGCTTTCTCCTCTCCCTGGGAATGCACCTTTCCCAAGCACACAGCACCAATTCGAATAAAGGGCAGAAATAATGAAAGGAACTACCATGACAGCGTGGGACTGGACACTAGAGGACACCACAGCGCTAGAAAATGCGGCCATAAATGTGTCCACCAAAGGGCAAAGCTGCCCTTGGCAGACGCGTCACCGTCTGGCCTTGCAGGCTCATGCAGCCCACCAGGACTGTTCCCGCTCCACCCGGCACTCTTGTTGGGCACGGAAGGACTACGGGAATTTGGACTACGGGAATTTGGCAGCAGCTGCCTTGGCTCAGGAGCTGCCAGCGATTCCCCGTCACAACGACCTGCTCACGTGCAGCGACCCGGTGCTGCCGGGACATGCTCGCCACGGTGCACGCGCAGCTCAGTCACACTGGACGTGCTGGGGGGGGCCAGCTGCCTCCACCCTTGGGTGGAAAACACGGGGGTGACTCAGTGCCCAGCGTGGCTGCGGCGGGCTCTGACTTGCCTCGAGGACGGGGTTGGATTGCAGCAGCCGATCTTTCACTGTTTCCACCTGCTCGCTGGCCGGGCAGGTCACGGCGTAATACTGCAGGATCTTCTTGGTGGCCTCGGTCTTGCCCGCTCCACTCTCCCCGGATATCAGGATGCACTGATCCTTTCTCTCCATACGCAGCGAGCGATACGAATTGTCCGCAATGGCATAACTAGGGAGCAAAGATAACAAGGCATTAGTTCGTTTCCACAACTGCAAGGCAGAGACTCCTCGGCTAAGACCATCCCATACTGCAAGCCCTTAGCAGAGAGAGCTACACATCCATGGGCTGGGTCGGAGCTCCTTATTGCTTCTCCACACAGGTGACAACATGGGAGATCCCTGGGGACACCAAGATCTCCATACACATCTTTACCCCTGCGCCAAGATTCTGCAGGATGATGGCATAAATCTATGAAATTAATTACCTGCCCTTTATGGAAAAGGCTTTCACGCTATTAAAATCATTTGGCAGTAGATGTGCAAGGCTATAAAAGGGAAAGAGCAGAGCTATTTGCTCTCTCTGGCCATTTCCATGTACTCAAAAGAGGAGAGTTTCTGTAGAAAAAGCCTAAATGGTGCAGATAAACTTACTTTTCTAAATAAACATGATCTCTCAGTATTGTTCCTCATAGGAGGAAAATGTTTTACATTCAGGCAGCTTGTTTTTCACTGATCTTTATTCTAGCTTGTCCTTTAAGACTCTCGGAAAGTCTTTGCTGTGCTGCACTATGTGGGTGGCTACTACAGGGTGGCTCCCGCATAGCCCAACCTCCTGCAGCTCCCCTGGGATTGCTGGAAGGATCGGATTGAGGCAGCACAGACAGAGAAGCAGCCTAGAGGCTACACAAATCACCATCCATCCTGGACCAAACGCAACCCAAACCAGCCAACGCTTCCCCCACCACCATGCAGCCAGTGCTGTTGCTGCTCTCCCTCAACCCAGGTCCTAGAATTTGCTTTTATCCCCCCACTTTTTCTCTTTTCCTCCCTGTGGCCAACCAGGCAGTGTCTTGCAGCACGAATCTCACACACACGTTTTCACAACACTGGACAACAGGAGGTTGAGTGTGACAAGGGTGACAACTGCTTAAGGGAGGGACAGGGGAAGAGAAGGACCAGATATAAGAGAAGTGGATAAGGGAAAAGAGGAGCCGGCGCCTTCAAAGTGCAGCCATGTAAGATGACCTCAATAGCCATATTTTTAGCTGTCTCGCATGTGGTTATCAAGCACATATCCTGTCCTCATACACTTGGCAACCTTTTAGTAATTATTGGGCCTTTTCTTGTTTTTCACTCTCATGCTGTGAAATTAATTAAAAATGATAATGCCAAAATAGCAGCCATGGCCTTCTCAAGTCTATTAATACTTGGTGCTAAGGCAACACCGCCGAGCTACCTAGCAACACAACTGCATACTTGCCCCAGTGAATCTGTCAAGTCCTCTTCCCATCCAAATTCTGCCTCTGCATTATTCTGAGAGCGAACGAGCCAAATAAATATAAATTTCATTTACATTTTAAGGCCTGCCTCTAGACTGCATGCCTTTACGGAGGGGTTTCTTAATATTTTAAGGAGAAAATTGGCAGTCATGCAAACTGCCTACTCTGTACAGAATCCCACTTATTTAGAGATGTTTGCTGTCCCATTTGTAGTCACCATCTCTGAACCCCACGGCAGTCTATAAATAGAGCCGGATGTGACAGATCACTCTGGGAAGTATGCTCTGTTTCGAGCCCAATGGGGTAACTTTTTTTCCTTTGAATGAAACATGTGACACACTTCCCAGAAAACCCGGCACTCAGGCCCAGACCTGAACTATTTGGACACTGCAATAGCAATACTGAAGCATTTTGGCTTTCTAGAAGCAGGCTGGAGAAAGAGAAAGAGGGAAAAACCTACCTGAAATGTTGCAAAGTGACAGAGGAACTCAAGAGTATAACACTATGGAGCATTTCACTGCTTCCAAAAGTACTTTGAAGAACGTAAATAAGCAACTATGAAACTTTAAAAAAAGGATCAATAATAAGAGGTGACAAAACCACTGACTGGTATTTGGTACCCTATGCTCAAGGGTTTACTTATGAGCTGCACATTTTATGTTTTGTGGAACAAACTGAAACACCAGAAAATTGCATTTGAACTTCAAGTGTCCAGGCTTTCCCAAGCAACGGCATCTCCCTCCCTCCCAGCTCTGTGCTTGTAGCACCTTCTGTGTTTCACTTATGCTCCTGGGTTATGTGCCAGCAATAAGAAACAATCCAAATAGTTCACTTAAAAGTAATATCATTTGGTCTTCGAAGACCTCTTAAAAAAAAGAGAGGGAGAGAGAGAGAAAAGAAAAGGGAAAAAAAAGAACAACACACAATCCCCCTCCAAGAAGTGACAAAATTTGGCTCTTGGCCCTGAAAGAAAGCATTCTGGAGCCAAATGTCCTCAGCTCTCAGTCATCTTTCTCTTCAGACTGACAAAAAGAAAATCAAATGCTTTCAAAAATAACTTTTGAACCTCAAACTTCTTTTTTCTTTCTTTTTTTTTTTTTTTTTAATGGGAAATTGGGAATGCTCACTAGGCCAGGCCATGTAAATAAATACATTCCTTGTTCCAACAGGCCCGGGGTATCTTAGCAACGAGGGAAATATCAGATAAATACTGGTCAGGCAGCAACAGTAGAGGTAGGAAAAAAAACCCACAAAACCAACGCGGCGCACGTAGAGCCGCAGTCTTTCCCCACGCCAGGTCCGTGTTGGATGAGGCTGCGGCAGCGGCGACCAGCGCGGCCGGGACCGGCAGCGCCTGGGTGACCCGGGAACAATGACCTCCTGTCCTGCCAGGGCTGGGGAGCAGCTCTGTTCCTCCAGCCAGGAAGGAACCAACTCCCTTTCCAAATACCGCTCTCGTGGAGGCAACTCATCCTCTTTGGAGAGAGGAACAGGAATAGAAAGAGCCAGCCACCACACCCTCTGCAGGAGCCTGACCATCCCCTTGTTTTTTCGGGCTGTGTCTGGGACAAGGAGAGATCTCAGTGGCTCGTGTTCACATGGAGGGTTACACGAGCCCCGGGGGAACGGGCACTGACTGTTGACCCATAGGCCACTCACAGGTGAGGAGAAACTTCGTAGAAGCTGACACCGCGGTACCGCTCCATGTGCTGCTTGCTGTAGATTTCCAAGTCCTTGTATGGATTTACAGACACCAGGACTGAGCCAATGTACGTCTGGAAAAGAGCAGAAGGGGAAGTGATTACATGAGGACCAGCCCACAAATGCTCTGAGGTTGACAAGGACTCTCCGCAGCAGGTCCTTCTGCTAACAGCCTCCAAAGAGGCTGAAGAAGGCACCTCCTAGCACAGAGAGTGTGCTATTGGAGGAGATATGCTGGATGTGTCATCCTGGCTGGAAACACAGTTCCCACGGACTCTTTCAGTCCTTCTAACCAGCAAGGATACTGGATTACTTCTCATCTATTGCTGGGGATCAAGTTCTAGCCTGGGGTTGTTGAGCGCTGACCACCACAGCAGACTCACGCAGTGCAAGAAACTGCTGCAGGTTGGGTTTTCAGTATTGGCAAAACTGCCAACCAGCAGCAGGTCTCAGCTGGAGCGCTGCAAAAGAGGCCCTGCACATGACAACACACCACTAGCCCGGGCTAGTTCTGCATCGAGCAGTCGTGGGCTACAAAAGCCGAGCCCACCATGTCCAAACCCCTCCAACTGCAGAGCAAAGCCCCAGCAAACACCCAAGTGCAGGTCGCTGATGAGCACTCTGCCTTCTGCCCCTCTGCTACTCACATAGATCAGGTTCTCCTTGAATCGCTTACGCAGGTTTTCAATAAAAGCTGCTTCGCTGGTGAAGTTCTCCAGCAGGACAAAATCCTGCACTCCCACGCGGTCGCGGGCTGTCAGAGCGCTCTCCATGGTTATTCGAACACCGTCACTCCCTGCTCCCTGCAACCAAAAGCAGAGGAAAGTTGAGACCTTTGTGACCCTCTGTGCAGCTCACGCAGTCTGCGAGAACCATTATCCAGGGACAACCTGTAAGTAGGAGAGGATATTATGACAACCGCCCTGCTGTTGAAAATGCCACTTGATGCATTTTAACACTATCAAATAGTTTATACTAATTGCTCTAATGGAAGACAAGCCAGCATTCGGGAAAAGGTTTTGCTAGATTTCTAATCACTAATTAAAACCAAAGAAGCAAATGAAAAATACCCCCAAATCCCGAGCCCCAAACATTTCACAAAGACTAAGACTTCCTTTCCCAGGCATGTTCCAGCAGGAGTGAGACTTGAGATGAACTCTCAGCTCTTCTTTTTCTCATTTCATACTGGGAAGTCATTTTTAGGTAGGGAATCTTTTATGACTAACAGTGATGATTCATCTTATGAGCAAACAGCTTCACATTGCTGACCAATCTAAATGCTCTAGCAAAATACCCAACGGGAAAATCCTGGGAAAAGTGAGAATGAACCATTATTATATCCCAAACCACTGTTATGAATTTAGTTTGGGATCCCACGCATCAAGCAACTTCTGTTCCTTGACGCTCCCTTTAAAAAGACACATTTGTCAGTGTGATGTGGTTCAGAGAGAAGCATCTTCGGAAAACACGTCTGCCAACTTCCCACTTCATTCAGCCTCACGTATTAAAATAGGAACAGGAAATGTGCACCACGAGACTCCATCACTCTTTGCAGGGAAAGTTTCTCCTAACAGCACTGAGACCCACTGGACTCGTGATAGATGACATACAAGGAAAAGAAGATGAGACGGTACAGAAAACAGAGACAAGAGATACAATTATTAAACAATTTGCCTTCTATCTGCCTGCAAGCTCTCCGGTTTCCTTACAGTATTTTAAAAATTGTTCTTACTTTGGAAATTCTTCAGAACAAGCACCTTCCTCCAAAGCACTGACACGTTTTGCAGCTTCTGTTGCTATTTTCTGGGCTATTTTAATCCATGGCAGGAACAACTGGAGCTCCCTCCAAAGGGTATTTGCTAGTGCAGGTGCCCCAAGTCATGCTGTACTGCAGCAGCACAGGCAAGCAGGATACAGGAGCTCAAATCCTGCTCAAATCCTACTTTCCAGCCCCAAAATCCTATGCAATGATGTAGATGATTTTTGCCAACTCACATCATCAGTTAGGGCCTTTTTGCTCCTTCTTAAGATAGAAGAATGGTCAGAGCATGGGGACTGATGGTGCGCAGGGGAAGAAATATAAAATAAAGACAATCTTGGTCAGAAGAAATTTTAACTTAACGTTTGTTTTATTAAGCATTTCACATTGGGGAAAGAAATAGGGATAAATCATATACAAATAACTCAGGAGGGAGATCAGAAGGCTTCTACCAGAGCAGCGCAGTTCTGGAGCAGCCTTTGGACATGGTAACAGGAACAGAAGCAAAACCAAAAGAAAATAACTAGTTCTCAAGTGGGTAAGTTTATGAATACAGTTTCAAAACACAGCTGCCTGAAAAATCACTGAGGAGAACCTTCAACTCTCGCACAGTTAATCCAAGTTTATATAATTCTGCAGACTTTCACCGAAAACGTCACTTTGCAGTTTCAGCAGCTCTTTCATCAGCTTCTCCTCGGGACAAACCAAGCCCAGCTGCGCACACCAGCCTAGGGAAGAAGCTCTCCGTCCTACTTCAAACACCATTTCCTCCGCAAAACACACTGTACTTCTCTGTACATGCAAGGCATTTAAGGCTAAGTAGCTTTCGGTTTCCTCTACACTTCTTTTTTTCCTCTCACTCAATGCCAATCTCTCAATCAACGAGAGCAAAATGACTGCCTGAAATTTTCAGTCCCTTCAAAATAAACAAAACTTCCCAGCAATAAGTACACACAGCCACGTTATCCAGTCGACACACTGCTGTCAGATTATCTGGAATATAAACTTTAACTGCAGTGTTGTACCTCCCCAAGCCCAAATTCAATGTAAATTTAACACGTGACAGTCTGAAACCACAGCTGAGCAGTATGTACTCCAGTGCCACCACTTGCTCATCCGCTTTACTGCTTATGCCCAAGTTTACCACCTACTTAAAATGTCTACGTTAATTACTGCACTGCCAGTAATATCAACAGATGCAGTGAAGAAGGAGGTGAAACCACATTTTTAATGGAAACAGAACAGTAATGCAGAGGGAAGAAAGCAGAAAAAAAGGCGTAACATTTAGGAAAAAGCAGTCATAAAGATGACAGTATCTTCCTACTGAATGATGAGTGTGACAGTAAGCAAGTCAATATGTTAAAATAACTAAAGTGCTAGTTATTTTATGTTGACAGGCAGACATAAAAGCTGGCGGATGTTAAGTTATGGCTAGAAACTCCCTTCTAGGAGGTTAAAAATGGTTACAGCGAGGCCGAGTAACCATTAAGGCAGCTCAGCTACAGACAGGACCAGCTCCCTACAGCACCTTTGCATCAAGACCCCTTTTTGGCTGAGCTGCACCAGCAAATACCAAGCAGATACTGAAAACAGGTAGTTTTCTGTCACGTGAATCACCCTACCAAGGAGGAAGGGACCGCAGGTGCGTTAGATCCTTCCGGCAGAAGGTGAGCTCATGTAGCCCCGCCACGTGCAGCTCCAAGGGACCCATTCCCACACTATTTTAACCCACTCTTGGCTCCTAATCTCTTCTCCAGAGCCGCGAGCACAACAGTGGCTCCCTGCCAGGAAAGGGAAACCCGTCACCCTGGGCGGGGGGACGCAGCGGCGCCGGCAGCACCGTGTCCACGGGCCCTTTTCTTCTGCGCGGCCGCGTTTTGGGCCGGACTCGCGGCGGGCGGGAGCGGGCGCTGCTCCGAGCAGCCCGCGGGAAACGGCGCGGCGGAGGCCACGGGGACTCAAACGCACTTGAAGCCGGAACTCTGAGCGCCCTCGGATGAGCTGGGCAATCTCTGACGGTGTCAGGAGGATGCACGCAAGCACCTGGCTTTTAAACTCCACCAAAATACGTTGATGACTCCTCTCTGTTTAGCCCTTTGAGGTCCAACACATCTCCCTGAGGAGACCCTGACTGCTTCAGCAACGTGGGCAGCCTGAACACACTGGGGAAATGTCCTCTTGGGAGGGAAGAGGAGGGAGGGTGATTTTTGGCCTCAAGCAGGGAAGTTCAGGGTTGCTGTGACCCAAGGAAGAACCTCCCACGACCGCTTTGTCCGCAAGCTGCTCAAAGGCCACGCAGTGCCCTAGTAACCCAGTGGGCGAGGAGCAGCATTTCCTGGTCGTCATCTTCCCCGCGGGTGTCACCAGCGCTGCCAGCACCGATACCGCCCGGGCAGCCCTTGCTCCTCCTGGAGCATCCATGGAGATGAGAATGGGGTAATGAGAATTACGCCGAGCCCTCCAAGGGAACCAGCTCATATGGACCAGTTCATTCTTTCCAGTCATCCGATTTGGAAAGAAGTCTCACCAGATAAAGGACATCTCTGCTTCTCCACCTGAAACGCACACTTTAATATTTCCCCCCCACCCCATGCAGCGTTATTACAAATTAGCTACTGTCTGTTGAAAAGACCAGGAGACCTGCACTAAAATCAGGGCAGGAAGCTGATGCCATATGAGAAGTCAGGCATCTTTATCTTGGTATCGAATGGAAGATGATTGATCTGAGGGTTTCAGGAATAGTTACAAAGCCGGGAACGGAAAAACAGGCAAGAACCAAATGTGAATGGGAAGCGAAATTCAGATTAGATTCTCGAAGACAATAACAAGCCCAAACCAAGAACAAACTTCTTGTGGGGAGGTGGCAGCTAAGATGCATTTGTCTCCTGGGTAGCATGACATTTTTCAGGATATCTGGTCATTTTAAAGTGGTAGGAAAGAAAAAAAAAGAAAGTAAAGATCTACTGCACTCTACAGCCTGGGAAAGGGCTTGGACATGGCGAGGGTTGGACAGTGGAGGAGATGAAATCAGCTATTTTGCCCCGAGGCTCAGTTCCCGAGGTGCAGAATGGAATAATTCTCAATTCCTTTGGCATTAACAAAGCAATAATGAAAACAAGTAAGATGGGCCAGAGCGAAGGGACCTTGGTCAAGCACTTGCTGCCTGTCAATGATCCCCTGCCAGGGAAGTGCAGTTGCTCGAGGTCCTAGCTTGACCCTACTGAATCAGCTCCATGTGTGGGACAGAGCAAACACCAAGTTATCAACGTTAGCTGGGTTGGAAAGAGGCTTCTTAAGAGACGGCTCCACGCTGCATGTAAAAATCCTCTTACCCATGCCCTTTTCTGAAGCCAGCTGAGCTCAGAGAAGTAGTTATATGACACACGTATCATTCGTTGGGTTGGTTTAATGAAAAATAAAACAACAAAATGAACTGTTTGGTTTTGCTTTGAATTACGTCATCCAATGAAGAGTTAGCATGGTATTTCCCATATCTTTAAGCAGAGAACTAGACTTTTCAGCCTGAAGGAGATCCAAACCTGAGGATACTGACTATCAGAGCTAAAGGAAATAACTTTAACTTACAAAAAAAAGTTACCATGTTAGCAGCTACACTCAGGGACCATTTATAGCAGAATAATTTTTTATTCTTCCTTCTTTTAGAGCAATACATCGCCAGCAAAGGAATGTCTGGAGCCAGGGAGCGCCTGCCCATGCTCAGTACTTGGTTCTGCCTCTCTGATACTTCCCTCCCAAGACACATGTTGAATGCATTTAACTGCAGAACACACTATTCCAAAAAAACAGAATGAGAAGAAATGCCACTCCCTTGACTAATTCCTTTAAGCTCTTTATTTTGAATGCTTCCATATTTTCAGTACAAACTGGCATTAAAACATAGAATAAGTAAATATCTAGGGGAAACAAGCTTATTTTGCCCTCACAGAGATTTATTATGTCCCTAGCAGCAAACTGCCTCTAAATTGAAATTCTGCCTCCCTTACTTTTCAAGCTACAAACTCATTTAATCTCCCTCCCCAAAATGCAAAGCAGACTGGGAAATCAGAGCAATGTAATCATATTGCACATGAGTTTAAGTATCTATTAAATGTATGTAGGTCACAAGAAGTTAAAACTGCAGAAACAAAAATTTAATCTTTTGAAAAATAATAATGCAGGATGTGGATGATGCTGCAGTTAATTATTACTCTTAGTATATTAACCAATGGTTTTTGACACTTACAGTTTTTAGAACAGTAGGAATCCTATATCTAAGGAGGCCACAGGTACATTAGAAATGCAAATAATGACAGATCAGAAACCACAGGAAGGCCATAGTGATTTACATGGCAAGCAGGTAAGACTATTTGTTCAATGCTTAGAACTAATTTTATTTTCTTAACTTCAGTGTTTGCTTTTTACGTTAGGAAAACGGAACAAGCAGTTAGCAGCAAAAAGAAAAGAAAAAAAAAATAGTTTTAAAAAGTGACCTAAAGGACAGCAAAACTGTTTACTGCTAAGAGGGGATGTTGATATTTCAATCAACAAGCTAAATATAAAATAGCAGTAAGAAAAACGAACTGGGCAAACCAGAAAGATCAACAAGGCTAGAGGAGCAAATGCACTGAATGTCTATATTTAGGGAGTCGGTGATTCGGTTCCTGACCAGGTGGTACAAGCTGTGCTGCTAGTTAGAATATGCTGCTGATTGCGGGACACACAGCAGTGTCACCTGCACCCGCCGGACATGGGCCCGCACGTCACCGTGACCAGCGCCACTGCTTGTTGCATTCATGTATGTTACATACATCACATGTAAAAGCACCCTAGAAAAACTCAAAGCCAGCCCTCTGGAGCACCTGCGCTCCAGCTGCCAATGCCCAGCTGTAAGGAGGAATTAGTAGGTCCTCGCAAAGCTCTGTCCCTTTGCTTGAGCCCAACTTGACCAACACTGTCTCAGACAGTGGTCAAAGTGGACTTTTCAGAAAAAAAAAAAAAGTGCAAGAAGCTGCAGGTTAAGCAGGTATGGGATGCTCCGGCCCCGCGCTGACTCTTCTTCAACAGGGAGAACTGCTGAAGCCTGGGGATGTGATGTTTTCTGTCTTTCTCTTCCTAAATTTGGCAACTTTACTAGGTAAATCCTCCTTCTTCCTGACCTCAGCAGCTCCCAGTGCCCATGAATCCTGTGTCTCAATTGCACATTGTACAGAAAGAATCTTTGCATCTATCAGACAACTTTTAACTTAGTTGAGTGTCCCCTTCTTATGTTACCACACAAAACCAGGAGCTCATGGTCTGCTCTCTCTGTAGCACTACTGCATATCTCCTTTTGTCTCCTCCCTTATCTCGGGTAACAATCCTTGTCTTCTCAGGCTTCACCACATACTCATTTTTCTAAGCTTGTCACGGTTGTTCTCCTGCACTGCTGGACACAGACCCAGGCTTTCTGGCTGCTGCTAAAAGGTGGACAAAGTTTTGCTAAAGTAAATAGACCTGGAGGGAACAGAGTGGCAGTGAGTCCTTAAGCAGGTATTTCCTGCCATTCCCCAGGGTGGTAGTCACAGAAAAAACAGCCCCAGTGCCCACACCAGGATGACACATTCACATGCTGGTGCCCAAGCAAATGCTCCACCCTTTCTTCTTCCCCAGCGCAGCCCACAGCTACCCCCATCTCCTCCCGCTTCCTCAGCTCCCACCTTCGCTTCCACCTCAAAACATCTCCCCCTGTTTTCTCTCCCTTCTATTTCAACCATTTTCACATAACTTTCCAGCTAAGGAAAGGGGTCTTTCGCAAAACAAGCACAAACATCTCAGCTTCCTGCTGAAGCCGTGAAAACTTCGCTCCGTCCTCTTAGCCTAGATCCACCTCTGAAAACTGGGAAAACACCTAGAGTGTTAAATAAGTCTTACCGCGGCTCTGAACTTCATTTCGGCCTCCTTCCAGCTCCCCCAGCACTTTCAGAGATTCAGTTCAGGCTGCTGCATAAAGCAGGAATCTGAGGACAACTTCTCTCTTCTGTCAGTTGCTTTTTTTTTTCCTTTTTTTTTTTTTTTTTTAT
>VZSV01000203.1:405206-427218 GCA_013398735.1 Nothocercus julius | reverse complement strand
TTTTTTTTTTGTTTGCACTAAAACAGTTCCCTGAGAACAGCAGGATCCAGCGGGTCCCCCAAACCACTGGAAACTCACCCCAACCGCAGCAAAATCCCCCATGCCCACGCGGGGCTTGCGATCGTTCTCTTTGCAAATCCAAAGGACCACAAAGAGTCTCCAGGCGGAGGAAGCAGCTGGTCGTGTCCGTCTTTGCAGGGAGTTCGTGTAACGGAAACGTTTTGGGATGTCTACTCTCAAAACATCCCCTCTGTATGGAGGTCCCCGAGGTCACTGTCACAGAACAAGCCACACTCCGACGCCGGGGGATGCAAGACCCTTCCCTATAGGATACAGTCCAGAAACTGTTGTCTTAGCCTCCAGGCCTTGGAAAATTTAGCTGTCCCAGAGGCAAGCATGGGTTTGGTTACACTTTAAAAAAAATACTGGCCTTAGCTACATTAAGAATGTGAAAAACCACCAGTCTCCAGGGATAGGGGTATTTTTGAAAAAAATCAAAACGCATGTGTAGCTTTTGCTAGCATTAGGTGGAAAGTGAAAGACGGGTGGTAAAGGATACAAGCTGAACTGAGGGAAATTCCAGTGGGATATTAGGAAATCTTTTTTTTTTTTTTTTTCCACAACGAGGGTAGTCGAATACTGGAACAGGGGCCCCAGGCGTGGTGAAACTTCATCCTTACAGATACTCCAAACTGGACCAGGCAAGGCCTGAGCTACCTGAGCTACGTTGGCTCTGCTTTGAAGAGGGGTTGAAGCAGAGTCCTCCAGAGATCCTTTCCAACCTGAATTATTCCCTGAGCCTCTTAATGATTTTGCTCTCAGCGGTCTAAGCTACATGCAAGACCATCTCAGTGCTCTAAGCCACATTACCCAGGCCTGGTCAATGTTCAGCACCTTGCAGGAGTTTCAGGCCATGGAGCAGCCTGCAAAGCACCGTCAAGGGCACTGGGGCTGGGATAGACCCTTGGAGGAGATGAGCTCTGCCCCGAACCACACGACCTTCCACTTCCAAGCACTGGTGACTAAAAGGTTAGTCATCCACTTGCAATGACACGCAGCAGCTAACGAAGAGGATGGGTTTCTCTCTGCAAGCCTCACATGAATAAACAGTCTGCTCCGCATTTCTTTATATCATCCTTTTGGGAGGTCACTTGCTCTAAACGCCTGCAGATTCGTATTGCGCTGAGTAAACCAGAACCTGATTCAGCCTCAGTCCCTAATTTTCTGTGGGAGCTTTACCAAAATTAATGGGAATACAATCTTCACAATTCATGGGAATATAATCTTTCCTTCAGTGCATCTTCTTTGAAAAGAGACTGCTGCTGACTTTTGCATCTGCTCAAACACTTCCGAACCTTAGGCATGACACTCAAGTCACTATCACACTGAATGTTAATGAACATCACTGGCTCATTGCCATGTGCAGGTGAACAGAGGTGGCAAACTGTGTAACACCCTTTCCTCCCCAGGTAGCCTTTCCAGAGGTTGCTGTTGCTTTTTTCTTTATCTCTCCTTTTTACTTTTCTCCCCTTAAAGGCTTCTACATGATCAGAGGGAGATGAAGAAGGCAGAACTAAACCAGCTCCCTTTCTCTGAAAGGCTCTTTGGCCCTTAGGTGGATTAGTCTCAGACACCACCGCAGGTATCATCCCTGTCCTTCGGGATAAGCCCAACTCTACACATATCTGCCCCAAACCAACACTACAACCATCTCCCTTGTTGGAATCCATTTAAAGTGGTCACACGTGGCAATCATTGTGCAATTGTTCCAAGGGATGAGTCCTTTAACCGTTGAACAAGCCATGCCCTGAAAGCATTCTCAAGGCTTTCACCGCTGCTGGCACCATCTGGAGTCAGCTCTGCTCGAAGCAGGTTTTTTTCCCCTTCATCAGTACTCAAAACCTCATTACATTAAGGCTATCAAGCTATAAAGCAAAAAGATTTAAAGCAAAAAAGCATTAAAGAAAGTAAAGACTGTGCATGACTGCTACTCTGATAGGTGACTATTTAAAACCCAAGAAACGGAGCCAACCACGCCGGCGTAGCGCTCTCCTCTAACGAGCTCTGACCGCAGGCCCCGGCATTGATCTCAGACATGCGGCACTGCGGAGGATGTCATTTGTCACGGCAAGAAGGTGCCAGTGCTTACATAGATTTGTGCTGAAGCCCGTGCAACGCTTCTGACGAGCCACGGTGCCACTCGCTCCTCTGCCCTAATTAGATCTTCCAAGCTGGAGAAATAATTCATAGTCTCTCACGGTTCCTGTCCGACTTCAATGGGGTCTCCTTTGCCTCTTATCATCACGCGGCTGAGGAATAATGTGAATTATTAATGGCAGCAGCCTGAGGACACGTTTCAGAGGTGGGTTTAACAAGGCTCTGCTCTACAGCACTGAAATCAGTAAATGATACTTCGAGGCCCCGCTCACCGGGACGATTATGGGTAACCTAAGGTGTGTTTCCAAAAGGGAGCCATGCCAACCGTCCCTGAATCTCAGCAGCAAAGCCCGAGCCAGGAGGAACACTTCAGCTCTGCACTATCGCTCCCCAGATCACTCCAGTTGCAGCCAGACACGGCAGAGGTCAACGTAGTAATTCAGGTTACATTTTTAAATTATGCATCAGCAGAGAGTTTATCTCCACACTGACAGCTTCACCTTTCCCATAGTCGCTGCTTCCTGACAGCCGCGGAGCACATCCCACCACTGAAAATCTGCACCAAGGGAACATACAAGAAGCCAATTTTCAGGAGTGTATTTTCACACATTTCCTGCGGCTCTTCAGGCAGAGAAAGCTTTCATTTATTCTTTCATCAGAACCTTTACTCAAAAACACTTTTTTTTTTTTTTTTTTTTAAACAAAACTGCTGCCCAACTCCTGTTGGCCAGGAAAATAATCCTGCCTGTGGGTTAGCCTAAATTAAGAGAATAGCTGGCAGAGAGCAGAGGTGGATGACAGCATTTTCGTTTAAGATTCCCAATCCTGCACTGTTAAGGTGATAAACCCACGTCTTCCTTTGCAGCAACAGAGTCCAGTGCTAAGGGGGGCAGGCTTGGACTGTATCCCTACTCCTGGCACTACACGCAGAGCCATGAATCAAGTTTTCCAGGCTTCGCCAGTTAGAAGTGACTCATATAAGCCTTGGATTAGAGCTCTGGGACTGCTCTGCTCGTTGCTGATAAGCAGCTGATTCCCTGCATACAATTTCGCATTCAAAACTAAAGCACTGGAAACCTTTCCTGTCAGCCCTGCTCGGCCGGGCTCGCCGTGCCGCCTGCCAAGCTGCACCCGTGAGCGCCGGCTCTGCTGAGAAACAGAGCCCGGCCCCACGAGAACGGCCGTCGTCTTCCCCAAAACAGCACTGCAAATGTAAATCTGGAGCTAATAGGTGCTGCTTGGGGCATAACATATGCCAAAGTCACCGTGGTTCATGGCTGTATGATTCCAAAAGCAAAAGATGTGATGTTCTTCGATCGATGCTTGTATTTCTTTCCTTTTTTTTTTTTTTTTCATGGATTTTAAAAATATTCATTATGTCTGCCTTGCAAAAGAACTGCAAAATAACATACTTTCCATAATTAGAAAGTACTTGGCAAAGATACCATGGGAAACAAACCACCCTAAACAGGCTAGGAATTTGAGAGACTCCCTCCTACAGGTCAGAGGAAAGTTTTAACCAAAAAATACTAATTTCTTCAGCCTACCAAATGCTTATGGTATGGATATCTTACACTGAGCAGAACAACGATCCAGCAAACATGGTTAACTAAATAAATCATGCCTTGACAAAGAAGCAACATTAAATACTGGAACAGGCTCAAAAACCAGGCCAAATCTCTTCCTTGTGCCATCATCTTTGTTAAAAATTGTCTGGTTTTAACCTTTTTTTTTTTTTTTTTTTTTAATTGATGCATCCCCTGGTGCCCCAGCAAGGAGCTGAGCAAGAGCAGCCTGGGCTTAGGGCATCAGTCCCAGGGGGCACAGCATTCCTGGTCACTTATGAAACTATAGACCTGAAAGGATGAAATCAAAAGCCC
Source organism: Nothocercus julius (assembly GCA_013398735.1). Taxonomy (NCBI): domain Eukaryota; kingdom Metazoa; phylum Chordata; class Aves; order Tinamiformes; family Tinamidae; genus Nothocercus; species Nothocercus julius. The sequence goes on along the minus strand of VZSV01000203.1, from coordinate 423,181 downwards.
ATTATATTCACAAAGAAAGGTTTCTCAAGGTTGTAAAATTCCTCAGTTTTACTGCAAACATCATGACATCACTAGTTCTCAGAATCCTCTGGCTCTTTGTGGAAGTGTTTGCATAAAAACTTGAAAACACGATAGGGTGTGGCCAAAAGGTTCCAAAAACCGGAAAACAGACAAGAAATATTTAAATTATTATTTCAGATTCTAATTTATACTTTGTAATGCCTAAAACTGTCACTGCTAATTTTGTTTCAAGAAAATCCTTTCCAGGGAGAACACTAAATGTCTCTTCTTCCCAAGCTCTTTCACAATAAGCAAGGATATTACCAAAAGAAAATGAAGGCTACAGAGAATTCAGGGAGACGTAAACATCTCCTTGGGCTTCCTATGCATCCTCCTAAGCGCCACTCACTACTTTGCTATTTCCAATAGATGTGTTTGAATGACTGTGGATTAAAACCCACACACGCAGCACTCGTACTTAGCCACGGCTCCCGCACAAACACAATCGTTCTGCTTCTATGACGCGAGAGAAAACAGAAACTGGGTTAATCTAGCAAATTAAGATTATTTTTCCCCTTGTTGCTGCTCTCTGTCGCATCCACGGAACAGAAACGGGTGACTGGCTTTGACAGCCATCATCAGAAGCAGGTCCCACTTTATAAGGAATGCGATGGCTGCCGCGGGTACCAACGGCTCCGGTGGCGGCTTTGTAGGACCAGCATTCCCAACCTCGTTACAATTCCAGCCCTAACTGCTGGAACTCTTGATACTAAAAAGCTGCAAGACGAGAGCCGATGCAGCCCCATGGCTGCTTTGATATTATCATTTTAAGCAGCTCCCCTGCTGAGGCCGCCGCACGAACGCGGCTCCGCTCAGCTGATGCGCATTCCTCACTACTGACTTTCTAAACAGTCCCTCCCAGTGGCAGGACCTACAGCTTCCTTTTAAGGGGAAAAAATGTTTTCACAGGAAAAATTAAGTGTCCGAAGCCTGTGCAAATCTCAGCGCTTTCAGTGAGCGATCTCTCCTCTAAAAACATGTTCCTGCAGTGCACAAAGAACAACAAATTTCTCCCTCCTTAATATAAAACTGTTTCTCTTAACACAGGCACTAACTTTCTGTGGAGAGACAAATGCCGGCAGGACCAGGTGAAACTGTTGTAGTATTTTTCTACCCAGGGCAAGATGGAAACGAGAATCAGTTTTCCAAAGCATTGGGAAGAGTCATTTTGAGAGAGGAATACGGCTGAGAGAGAAGGCAGAACTCAGAGGCTGCAGACGGTGCTTTGCAGCTCACACTGGTGACAGAGAGCTCCCATTCCTTCAAGTTTCTCCCTGCATTTCGGGAAAGATGCTTCATGTTAGAGAAGAAACTGAGATTGGAAAGCACATCATAACAAAAACTTCTTGTCCCACGGATGCTAGATAAGAAAGAGTGAGCAGTGCTGCTTTCCCCGCGTGTTAGATGAAGGAAACAGGATTTCCCTTTGCTACTCCCCGAACAAAATCCCAAGGAAATGTTTCTAATAATAGGAAATTGCTATATAAGGCCACATCAGCACTAAACTGTTTGCCGTCTGGTAAAGAAGAGCATAGCAGAGTGCTGAGGAGGGACACAGCTGGCAGGACGGAGCTCGTGGGTTTTCCCGAGAAGCGGCGCACGCGGAGCCAGGCAGCGTGGAGCCTGCGACTCTTCCCTCCCGGGCGCTCGGGGCCTCTCCTCTCCCACAGCCTAGAATAGGAAACTAAATGCGCAAACTAGAGCTGCTCTGGCCTCTATCCCGCCCCCGCTCTTCTCCAAGGGAGGAAAAGGGCATAATAGACTCTTAAAGCTGCAAAATAATGTGGCCAACACACGTCCCCGATGCACCAGGGTGGCACGAGACGCGGCCGTGCCCTAAGGCGCGATGCGGCCGGCGCTGCTGCCTTCCCTGCACACAGTGTCTGCCCTTTGCTCTCTTCTTCATTTTATTCCAGGTTGTAACGATGCTGGGTTCATTTGCAGACCGTTTCCTAATAATTTTGTGCGTTGATTTTGTGCATCAAGGGCTCGCAGGAGGACAGTTTCGGCGGCAAATCCCTGCATGCATCTTGTTCTGCTCAGAGCTCTGATTCTAGCTCTTAGGCACCCCTTTTTTTTAGCAGCCGAACAGATGCAAAACCTGCAAGCCCCCATGAAGACAGATATCCCTTCAACTTACCCAAATGAAAGGGAGCTCCTACAGAGGGCCTCACAAGGTCCTTTTGGGAGACTGTGGAAAAGCGTGCCCCGTCTCCCTGCGCTTCCCATGGAGGGAATCTATCCATCACTGCATATTCTTTGGATAAAGCCAGGAGCTCTCAGCTCCCCGCACAGCAGAGCCCGCTGAACAAGCCCACATGGACATGGTCCCACAACTGCCACGGAAATGAGTTCACTAACATGTTCCTAGGCAGGTTGATCACCCAGGCTGTTTTTCTTGACCAGCTCAGATCTTTGAGACAGAACATACTGATAATTTTGCATCCGCAGCCCTGCAACTTCCTACCTGTCTTCCACCTACAGCTGCAGCTCCTGTAGAATTGCACAGATTCTAAGCGGCTTCGAGGCCAAATCCACCCAGGATTTTCAAAGTATTAGCTGGTAAGGCCTCCTTGATCTGAAGCGCTCAGTTTGCCAGAGCAAATTTGCACCAAGAGCCTTGGAAAAGGAAGCTCGGCTTCCGTTTGGGAACCTTGATGAGGTGCAAAGACAGTTTTGACAGGAGGAGTGTGATCCTGCACCGCAGCGTCGGCAGCAAAGCCGCCCCGGCGGGGATTTGCACATCCCTGTGCTCAGCATCACTCACCTGCAGCTGCTCCTCCCTGTGCTTCGTGGCCAGAAAAGGGAGTCCTTGGCTTGTCCCTGCACCTACCTATTCTCACCCAGGATGATGTTAGGCATTTGGCTTATCTTTAGGGATATCTTCATTTCCCAAGACTTTTACAATAGCCTTCAATTTTTGTCCAAATATTTCACATTCTTGAATGCATAGAGAAGGGGAAGACAAGAGGAGATAAAAGCAGGTTCCCTCTCTCTCTTTTTTTTTCAGAACCAGAAGACAAAAGTTGTTAGGATTCTTAGATAAAACCTACTACAACTAGCTATTTTAGATTAAACACTTTTATGTCCTTTTTTTTATGTAACAACCACTGCATAACAATTATAAAGCAGCTCAGAAAGATGGCAAGCACTGGGATTGCTCATGGTCAGTAGTACTGCAAAATTAATTAATTTCAGAAAAATGACATTTAGGGAACATAGCTCCTTGTGCATCTCATGACACATCAGCACAAAGCCTCAATTCCAAGTCTTGGCCATAACACTTATATCTTCTCTATTTATGTCTTAGGAGGCAATCAAATGAGTTCAGTTTCAGAAAATCTGCTCCAAGACAAATAAGATTTTTTGTCTTGGCCCTGTGCAGAGAAGAATCATATGTATTAAACCCGCATTTTGGAGGCTTAGATCAACGGTCCCTACTAGTGTTATATAACACATAAAGACTTACCCCAATTTCTTGGGGAATTGGCCATTGATACAGTTGCAAGATTCTTTTCCAAATATAGAAATTCTCTGTCTAAAGCTGCTGACATCAGAACAGTTAAGTTGTCTCATTTACTTTAGCAGGCAAAATCTGAAATTTAGGGAAGATTATCTGAGTAACTGTATTGTTAACTACGTCACTACATATCATTTTAGAGACACCCAAGTAACGGATTTAACTACAGTCTCAGATAGCTTTACAGAAAACAAAAAAACTCTACTCAATTGCTGTCTCCATAGCCTCCATATTTTTTTTAATCGGCATCTTTCATTAATGCAGTTGTGCATTAATGTGCACCCAAAACTTGACCACCTGACCCTGAAAAATAGCTTTAAAGAAAGGAAATCCCTCCTTCCAAAACAGCCAAACTAGCTTGTTTCTTTTACTTAATCTGACACTTTTCCGTTCGGTAAAATCTGAATAAAGCTCTTATTGAATTTCTAGTTTGCCATCATATCCATGAGCTTCTCTGTTACCCAGCAACCTGAACACCCCTAGCTGATACTAGGCACATTCTAGCTCATAGGAAGCTTGAAAAGTAAAGGCCAAATGGATAAAACTTCCCTGAAAAGCATGGGTGAGGGGATCCCATGTGGAATACATTTCCTGAAATTCTGTTTTGTTTTGTTTTTTTTTATAAGTAAAGTATATAGATTTCTTAAGGGGAAAAAAAAAAAAAAAAAAAAAAAAGTCAATTTGCAAGTATTCTTGGGACAGTTTGTTCTGATACCAGAAGTGGCTGATATCTGGGAGAAATGACACTCTTATTTTCCTTCTGGGCGTGACTCTCTTTTGATGCAAACAGAGCAATGCCACAAGCAAACTACAAACTCTCAAGCGGAGCCAAGTTCCAGGAGCCCAGAAACAGGGCACATTCAAGGCTTCAGATATTCTAACAAACTGAGTAGTTTTTCATTTGATGACTTAGGAGCGTAGAGTTCACAGGCACAATTTGTACTCCCACCACTTTATCCCCGCCATGTCCCAAACTAACACTGCTGACCTAAGGCAGGCGGCTATTTTGCCATGGTGAAAAGTTATAAATAAGTTCAATTAAAGCAATCAGGAGCACATTCGGTACTGAGCTGATTTCAAACCCTTCTCTGTAAAGCCACAAAAAAGCATTCTTCATTACTGCGCTGGCATAAAGCTGCCCATTAAAAGTTTAAGAAAAAGAGAGTCAACACCAGTCTGAAGTAAAACCTGAGTCAAAAACCCCAAACTAGACCATAGGCCCAAAACAAGACTAGCCAGTGATCTGTAGAAATTCCAGATTGTGCTAAAAGGAACGGCCTAGGCAGTTTCCAAAAGCAAAGAGATGCAGACAGGCAGCACAGCCGGGCTATCTGGCAGCGTGTCAGCCTTGCGGCCTGGCAGCCAAGGGGAGCACGTGGCCAGATGCTATTGCAGCTGCCTTGTGTCTGAGCTGCTTCCCTTTACCCTGTCTGTTCTCTTGCTTCGGCAAAGGAGAGTAAAAGCCACCAGATGAAGGGTATTGCCTGAGGTAATCGCCTTCTGACCAGTTCAGAGGTACCATGGGGATCCCACAGAGTCCACAATGCTCAATTTTGTGTGAATTGCAACTATTTTTACCCTTAAATAGGTATATCCTCACTTACAGATATAATCTGTATCTTGGCAAAAGCACGCCGGGATACATGGAAAATACAGACATCATTTCAGAATGACATCCCGCATCCACTGGCACCCTAGCACCCTTCAGCTTGCACTCACCAAATGATCCAAATGAATGTTTTCCAACAATTTCAGGAATGAACTCTGCTATTGACTCCGAACTCCATTACATTGACATTTTTATAGCAAAAGAAGAGGTAATAGCATTGCTGGAAAAAGAAAAGGCAGTGGCTTGCAAGGCAATATCCTTTGAAGAAGGGATAACGTCTCCAAGAGATGGTCCCAGCTCTCTGCACGCTCAGGACGACCATGCTTTCTTGCTCACAGCACTTCCAAGATTTTCTGTTTTATCAAGGACATAGATTTAATCAAAAACAATGTCAAAATACACACTAAAGAATAACCAAGAGGCCTGTTCCCTTGTGGTTCCCAGGAATTCCTATTCCACATCTGGATAAACACGGGCTATGCGGCGAGTGGAAACATTCATTCCCCAGCTATGACCAGGTCCAGAGCCCTTCCCTCTTTCTCTCTCTGATTTACCTATGGTCCTACTTTGGGTGGCTGAGAAACTGCAAAAAATCTTGCCAAGGCAGACAAAATAGGCAGCCATAGGCAAGTCCAGCAGCTTTCCCTCTTTACAACTATTACACCAAAGAAAACCTTTTCTTGTTGGCTGCGATCTTAAATTCCAATGAGAGATTGGGAAGGAATTCCCATAGCTCCTACAAGTCAGGTATGAACAGCTGGTGTGATGGCTGTGGTGGTCACACGATTATCCAAAATCCCAACTCTTTTGCAGCCTTCTGGCCTCCATCGAAAGGTGAGGACCAGCAGCTCCAGGAGTCACAGGTGGGACAAGAGAAACGCCCAGCTGTGCGAATGCAGATGATGAGAACATTAGGAAAGGCAAGGCAGAGAAGTGAAAAGTGACTCTCTGCTTTGAGGACAGCAGTGTGTAGATGGAAGCCCCTTCCACATAAGGCCACAGAATTGAGGACACGACCAGAGGAATGACAGGGATTCAGAGACTGCATGGGAGCTGGGTATGCAAAATGCAGCAGCTTTAGCCCTGCTGCTCAAATTCGCTATTCCAGCAGCTCCCAGATACTGCCAGGGCAGCATCATTTGCTCGTGCAGCAACATGAACCCGGCCTAAGCCACTCGAAAATAATGACAGCAGCCTACAAAAATGGAGGGCTGACAGAGTGTGCGAGATTAACCCTGCCTCAATGAGGTCACCTTCAGTTCTGCAGGTAATCCCTGTGATGGGAAAAAAAAAAGGTTAATTTTTAAAAAAATGCAGCTAAAGATAAACATGAAAACTTGCAGGTTTGCTTCAAAAAGGAACAATTGCTTGCATGGCTGGACTGGAAAAAGAAGGACTCGGGGAAGTTCATGATTGTAAATTATTGATCTGCTGCTTTCTAGGCATTGAAACTGGTAATTAAACAAATGGTAAAAAGACACTTCATCAATTATAGAGGTGCCACTTTAAATTACACTTGCTTCAAGATGAATAAAACACAGAGGTTAAATGCTACAGCTGCTGCTTCATGCCAGCTTTGCTTTCAAAATCCTCAGCTACAACACTGGTCCTGGTCCTCTTCTGAGCAGCATGCTCTTTGCACATTATCAAGCCCAGTAAGAGGAAAGTGAGAGTCTGTATTTCAGCAATCTTTTTCATATAATGCCCAGAAAACATATTCCCTTGATCAGGAAAGGATTTGGAGTTGGCAGTAGTGGGACACCCTCTCTGTTTAACAGGATTAGTTATATGGCCATAAGTCAAGGCCACAGCCTCTGTGAAAACTGTCCTCCTTCAAATAAAAAAAGACACAAAAAAAGAAAAGAAAAAGTTTGTTGACGCACAGACAATTGCGAAAATCAAATATCTGTTAAGTAGTGGGCAGACATTTGATACTGGTAAGTCCTTCTTGCGTTTTTTTAGTAAATCTATACGTGTACACACCCTCTACATCCTAAAATAACACTGGCAAGCTGCTTCTGGAGAACTAGGATGACATCAGAGATACCATTTTAGTAGAAGTCACAGCACAACCACTATGACTACTCAAGTTCGATTAACTCACAGTAATATTTTTTATATCAGGGTGCGTGATTTATGGTGTGGAGCTTAAAAATAACCCAAATTCATTTGCTAATATTATACATATGTTAAAAATTTAGTCATTCTCTGAGTCACTCATATTGAAACTAAAATAAACATGTAAAAAAGAGCTTGGCCTTCTTGCATTTGAAGACACAGAGACACTCTAGAACCACTATTCTGTCCCATAAATAGATTTCACTCCAGAAAAGCATTTACTGAAGGCTGAGATCATCAACTGAGATAGGTCGGAGAGTGTAAGTGCTCCAGCTGAAAGGCTGCATGTGCAGCATAAGCAAACAGCTTAAAAAATACAAGATACGTGTGTGTGCGTGCATGCTGTATATGCAAACCCAGCAGGTGTGCAGAGCTGGCATCCCTCCCCGGGCAGAAGCAGCAGTGAAGCAACAGTGCCAGGAGGCAAGGGCAGGAAAGCAGAAGTTGCTGATGGAGTCAAAATGATCCTAGAAGTCAAAGAACTTCCACCTGCCACGGTGAAATGGGGAAGAAGCGGAGACACCCAGGAGGGAGCTCAGTTCGGGGATGGAGCACAGTTCGGTTGGAGATGCTGGAGCACAGGGATGCTGTGGAAGCTGAAGGCTGCAGATAAATGTGTTATTAGTGGGAGATGAAGGCTGGGCTGAGGGAAAGAGCAGCTCCTGGTAGAGGAAGAAGAGCCTCGAGAGGCAGAGCTGACTCTCCCTACTGCTCTCCAGCTAACGAAGCTGAAACGCAGGCAGAACAAGCTCTCCTACAGGCCCGGCGCCAGTCGCCCTATTAACTTTTTCTTGCTTGTTCTAAAGGGAATTACACAATGCAGAGCTTTAGGCATAAGTGCTTGACGGCATCCTGTGTATACAACAGCTCCTACCAGCAGAGCAGTATTTGTGGGAAATGTGAGGAAGAGTGTCTAAGAGAGATAAAGCCTTTTGAGTTGCACACGAAGCTGCCAGTCCTCATTTCCAGCCTGTCAGAGCAAGTCCTGCTTGAAGTCAGCAGGCTGGAATGAAGGGAATCTGGCAATCTTGCCTGTATGTATAGTTCAGACAGTTGGAGCTGCCTTTAATCAGACTTTCCACCACGGGAGGGGAGTGGGAGTGGCAAAACACAGTGAGCGAGGGGCATTATCCTCTCTGCATTCACAGATTCCTCCGATTTGCCTTTGTATTTCCAGCCTGACCTCTTTTCTTGCTTCCTATAGCCCTCAGAGGAGCAGTGGAAGGGGGAGCACCCGGCACGGGAATTTGAGACGGGCCTTTACATTCCCCGGATTCCTGGTGTCTGTGACAGGCAGCACAAAGGCAGCGCACACTTGTGCGGTGAGCCTCCAAATTCCATGCTCTGGAGCACTGCTGGGACAGCTGAGGGGTCCCAGGGGCAGCTCCACGAAGTCGCTTCTTCCTCAAGAAGCTGAGCCTCACACCTCCAAATGCCAGCCCGCTGCTGGGCAGTAACCTGGGTGTAGACCTGCTCCTGTGTAAATCACAGGACTTCGAGGATTCCTGTTAAAACCACGTTTGGTTGCCTCCTACCCTTACAACGAAGCTGCAGCCTGCTAAATTTCACCTAGAAACAGCCTCTCGAAAGCTTCTGTTGTGGGATCACTTTGTTTACTTGGGTGCCACTGCTGGTGAGGAGAGCAACAGCAGCCACAAGCTGCACAAACCTGCACGTATGCCCAGTAAGGGCACTCGTCCAGAGCCAACCCCTCGCACGAAAGGCTCTGGCAGGCAGGCACATTCCTGCTCTCTCGTCCCCCCTTCTGCCTGCGTCGATCACCACGTCACGCTCAGATCGCACAACGCCCTAACCTTGTGCCGCTGCTCCACACACACACCCTGCCAGAGCCCCGAGCCCTCCAAATGAAGGACATTTACTCCCTGCAGAAACGGCAACACCGCAGGAAGGGCAGAGATCCGGCTCCAGAGAAGACAAAGTGACGTCGTGCCCAGCCGGTGTCCTCTGCTTGGGCCACGCTCCTTGCTGTGGTCCTGCCCGCTCCGGGCGCTGCTCCGGTGAGAGGCAGTGCTGACACCTTTTTCTCCTGGCTCCACGTCCAAGTAGGATTGTACCCGGCTGCCTTCACCCAGAATTACCTGCGGCTCTTACCGGCCTGATACCACGTCAGTGGGCACCAGCAGGGCGGGCACCCCATGGATAGAAGGTCCCGGCACTGCTCTAAGAAGGATTAGAGTTTGGGAATCCCCATTACAGGAAGCAGAGCTGGGACAGTCTTTGCAAAGCTTAATAAAGCTATCATTTAGAAAACAACTAATTATCATTTCTGTTCCAAACAGCTGGCTGGGCTCCCTGTGCTCTGGGAAGCTTTAATGCCATCCAGCCCACACAGCCGCACACAGAAGTCCCCCGGCTCCACTGCAGAAGCTTCCAGCAATCTCAAACTTCTCCCAGACATCGACTCCCGGGATCCCAAACCAGCAGCGGAACCAAAGAGCGGCTGCACTACCCGCCCCCCCGTGCTGGGTGGAACTGTGGACGCTCCTCCAGGGCGAAGGGAGAGTACGGAGTGTCCTCAGAGGTGCCAGGACGCAGCCGCAGGCTGCTCCAAGCTCTCGTAAACTGACCTTGCTGCGCTGCAGCCCGGCCCGGCTTATCCTGTCCTGCTCCCTCCTCTGCACCGTGACGGATGCTCGTCTGGCTCTGCGACGAGACTGCAGGGAACTAATGCAGCAGAAAGCTGGGGTTTGTCCTCCCATTTCCTCCCGCCCCAGCTCTGTTAGCGTTCTCCAAGCTTGGTTTCAGCTGTTGCACCGAGGGTTCAAACAGATGCTAGCTTTGCTGCAAGGCAAGGGGTGTTGAACTACAGCAACACTGGTATAAAAAGGCTTATACTGACATGAAATTGCACATTAAGTATCTGTGGAATACATCCTCTGGGCAGACAAGTGAGAAAAGGTCATTTAGTTGAGAATGAAGCAGAGGAAGCTTGAAGATCCTCTAGCTGCTTGCTTAGTTCCCTACTCTTTACACAGACGAGTGATTAAAAATGATTAAAATGATTAAAACTCTTGAGAACTGATGCCTGTTTATTACCAGCAGCAGCCTTCAGGTCGAGCCCAGGAATGACACGAGAGGTAACAGGAGTGTCAGCCACAGTGTTCCACCAACAGGAAACCAACAGCATGAATAACCTGACCCCAAGCATGCGGGGATATAAGTCACACCAGATCTGTCTGCAGAAACACACCGGGCCAAAACATGGACCTGCTACATAACAGGACCGTGAAAGACCTGCACTTTCAGGGATGTGCCTCAGAAGTGAGGGCTGATGATGCTGGACTCTGCTTGCAACCGTGGAGGAACGCGGTGACGGGGAAATTCACTGCACATGTTTGTAACAGAGCCACTGACTGACCCAAAGGACCTTCCAATTCCCTATCAACCTGCAAACCTACAGCCCACCCTCAGCACTGACTGATTGACTTTTTTACTCAGACAAGCACTGTGTCACATTTGGGTTGATTAACTATTCAAGATAGATAAGTGCTTTGCAATTAAGACCTTTCAGTTTGGAGCCAGGGAAAGCACAGCCTGAAAAAGCCCCTCCAGAAATTCAGCCCGGTGCTAGTGAAGCCACCAGTGAAACCCACTGCTCAAAACAGGCGGCCGGGTCCAAGCTGACAGTCACTTCTAGACCATTTTGCTAGGATTTACCCTTGAAACAGAGCCAAAACAAAATGCAAGATTTGGCACAATGTTTCCTCTGAAAGTAACGCCCTGCTACGATGTTCGGAGAAGATTTTTTTTTATGGACACTTGCACTTAACCTGCAGCAACATCCATCTTCTTCAGCTCACCATTTGCAACTGATGGGGCAATGGGACCCTTTCACAGAAGCTGCCTGTTTCTGATGGATGATAATTAGTATTTCAGGCAAAAATGCATTTGATGACAAACAGCCAACTTAACTGAAGACTCTAGACACAAAGTAAATGGTCACGAGTGCAGCTTTTGAGCTCCATGGACTTCAGTCTGGACATAGTTCACATTCCCATCCTACACTTTTCGCCACTGTCAGGAATTTTCCTTTCAGTGTAAGGCTCTGCTCTGACATCTAAGAAAGCTGTTTGGATAACAGTAATTTCCAGGTAAACATATTCCAGACCCAAGATTGGACAGAGCTCCTCTATATTCCCCATAGACACAACCATTACAGCAGGCACAGGCACTTGGCTACCAATGAATCAGGTTCCAGCTTAAGGGAGAAAGACCAAACTCTCTCCCTTTCTCCACAACTTTTGATTTGTTTGTTTTGTTTTTACACACAGAACTTTGCATCTTTTGCAACATTTCCCCTTCACATGATGGCCTCACAACCAAGTGCCAGAAGAGCTCACCACTAGGGTAACTCTCCCCAACACAACAAAGAGGCTCCAGGGTGACCACCCTCTACAACAACAGTCTCCTGGAAAGTCAACCCATCTACAGGTCATTTTCCTTCTTTATTTTGCTCTCCTTCCCTTAGTACTTGCTTGTTGTATCAAGACACAACTGCCCAAAGCAGGTTAGTTCACATTTTAGATGAGTAATGCCTAAAGTTTTGCCCAACTACACAGATGGCTTATAACTAAACCATGTATTCTTTAATTATATCACATAAAAAGATATTGTGCCTGCATCACTCACACAGTCAGGTGTTTTTTTTTAAACACTCTAAGGATTAACTCACCTGTTTTAAGAAACACCTCACAGAAGTGCCCATATTATCCCTTCTCTATTACCCAAATTGTTCCTAGCTTCGTTTCTCCACTCCCTGCATAAGCAATCCTGAGAGCAGCTTTTCTCCAGTGAATTCAGGAGTCATCTTCTTGGATAATCTTGAATGATTTTAAAAATATCCTTTTTTAACACAGCCAATATCTAAATGACAGCATTAGTGCACCTCCGTACAGACAAAGATTTCAAGTAATTTAAAGACATTTCCTGCTGGAAACCAGAATCTTAACAACTGAAACCAAGTGCTACCTGAAAAAATAAGACAGCCAAGGTATATACACAGGTCCCTAAACTATTTCATAAATCCTTCAATTTTCTTCAGCTCTGCTAAATGGCCTGTGCACCCACTACTTCAAGAGGCTGCAGAGACCCAGATGGGGACAAAAGATCAGTCTGATGTCTGCCACAGGCTTCAGCCAGCACAGAATCCCCCAAGGGTTATGACATATGATGATCCCTATCCAAGGAACAGAACCTGGATAGATGCAGATAAACTTTGACTTCTCGTACCTGCTCTAGCTGAGGGGGCACAAACCAGCCTCCACCCAGGCATCCTGCGCTGTGTGAGCCCAGCTTTATACCCAAGGAAATACTTCGGCGCTGGGAGCAGCTCTGGGCTCGGCCAGGACTCCGGCACTGCACAGTTAGTTCTGTTAACAGGGTGAGAAGCTCTGACATGGTCAGATCAGTGGGGTCACCTACAAGTATCCTGTGATGAGCATTTCGGAGCAATGTTTTCACAGGGTTTAGGGGTGATGTAAAGTCCCACCGTGCTTGTTCAATCAAATACAGATGTTCCAGCTTTGCTAATGGCTCCATAAGCTGCTGGGTCCTTTTCCTCTCCACCAGCTTTCCTGACAGAAGAACAGCAGGATTAAAGTTAGAAATTATCTGATCCCCTTAAGAGCAACAACTCCAAGCACAAATAAAATGGAGTATTTAGTAGAGCTGAAGAAAAGGAAAAGAACTGTAAATTTTTGAAATGTATAAAGTCAAAGGAAGATCCAAAATATTGTCAAAAGAATGTTACATTTTAACAGTCCAAGTGCTCCTCCCACACGGCTCCTTCACATGCAAGTCAGGCACATTTAGCAGCCCCCACTTTTATTCCCACATGTACAAACTGCCGCACAGACTATTATACTGCATTGGACACACTCAGCTTTGTTCAGTACACTGGAAAACACCAGGTACACAAGCCTTGGTTATAATAACAGTGTTCACAGATGTAATGGGTGGACAGGAAAGCTGCTTGCAAGATCTGTGAGAAAATAACATGCTAACATAAAATAGAATGCAGTCAAAAAACACAAGAAACTTCTCCCAGCTGAACTTTGGTGCTTGCTAAGGGAAAAGAATCATGTTTTGCCATCAGAGCTCCACATCGAAGACAGAGCTCCCAGCTTCCCGACACCAAGGTGTGGCTTTCTCTCGCAAGGTGCGGAAGCAGCAATGCTGAAGAGCCTCTAAAGCCCTGGGAGTACAAAACAAGCTGCTATTGCAAACAACAAAGCTTTCTGGTCTCTAATTTGGAAGGATGAATTAAACTGCTCTTAAAAATATTACAACCAGTCTGTAAATAAATGTTGTCAAGGCTACTCCATGGGATACATCAGCCTTTCCTAAAAAGCTCCCAGTAAAATACTACTTATAATGCAACATTGTACAGCGCTGCAAAAACCTATCAGGTTTTGTTCTTCAAGAATGTTGATTGTAGAGTGCTGCCTTTTAATGTATGGAACTGCATGTTTCAGTTGTTGAAGTGAGCAAACAAGTCTGGCTGCTGAAAGCCGTTTCCCTGAGTAAACAATGACTCAGTGTGGACTGTATAATATAGAAGTTATTAGTTACTCTGAGCAAGTTTGAAGAACCCAACAGGCAGCTCTGAACAAAGACATATTTCAGAACGGAAAATAGCTTTCCTCCTACTTCTGCAGTTCCAGTTATTCTATTTTGGTGGGTTTTGTTGTTGTTGTTGTTGTTTTTTTTTTTTTTTAAGTTAAATAGATTACTATCTCCTTATTATACAACTGGGCATAGGTTTTTCTGGACATCTAAGCCATGTTAGACTAGACAGCAGGTGGTAACAAAAATGGATGTAAAGATGACCATGAAATATTGAGTATATGGTAATGAAGTAAAAACACAGTCGTAAAATCACGAAAACCCTTTGACAAACACTGCTCTCCAGCTGAACTAGAGCTGCTTCATTAATCCTGCTCTTCATTAGCAAAATGGCTAAATACACTTGGTGATGGGCAGCTGGCATAAGGCGCCACAGAGCACTCTGCTAATGAAATGTAATTTCACCTTCTAAGATACAAAGGCTTCCCGAAGTCTCAAAATCTCTCTAAAGGCTGTTTTCCAGTCACGGGTATGCACTATTCCAAAGACCAGAACAATGTCTCTATCTTACCCTTAGAAGGAATGAAAACTCTGCTCAGAGACAAGAATACTCCAACTGAACACTGAATGTCAAACACCCATGGTAATTATTTTGCCAGAAAAGTGCCTCCAAAAAAAATTACTGAGATCTAATTTTAAAGGCACAGCCTTTTAAACGAGCTATAGCTTCCAAGGTGCACTTTGTATCTAAATAGCAGGTAGAATGCCATCATAACTGTGTTTTGTCTGCATGGTTCTTTTTGCCTGATAGTGATTTCAGAAGGCTCTTTTATGGAGCAAGAGGAAAAAAAAAATCTGTTTGTGGCAGAGGGAGGGCTGGAGTGGACTGAGTGTGTATGTGAGCAAGAACGAGAGATTGATTCACAGACTTCCTCGCTAAAATAAGAACACATTTTGACATAATATCCACGTGCTTTGCCACCAGCAATTACACTGCCCGTTTGGTAACAAAACTTTCCAGTAACTGCAGGCTGCTGTATCCCCCAGCTCCAGGGCTTTGCTGTCTAGGAGGAAAATGCCAGAGCACTCCAAAGGCACCGCCAGTGCTCAAACTTGGTGTCCATTTATTATCAGTTGCTCAATTGAACTACAGGAAGGGTGGTGACCGAGTGGGACCAAGGTCAAGGTACTGGTTAAAGGGATGCAAGTGTCCCAGTGAAGAAGAGCTGGTCGTTCAACTTGTAATCAAGCTCTTTGTCAAAGAAAAGAAGCTGTCAGAGAAAACTGCATACAAAAGCGGCACAAAAGTTCTAGATACGGAGCTTTATCATCTTCCAGTACAGGAACTTAACACAGGACAGACCATACTTAAGATACACGTTAAACAGAAAAAGTATTGACTCTACTGTTCCAGGTAATTAAGAATACATAATGTAGGGCAGGGCTCTAAAGGCTACAGAGGTTTCTTTTCCCAGCAGAACATGACTCAGTTGCAGCAGTTGACTTAAGATTTGGTCCTCCAGAGCCTTCTGTCACAGCAGATTTTTCTTAGCTTTTCACACTTACCTATAGCACTTGAGTCCATCTGTACCAATGCTTTCAGAGAAGAGCTGGCCGCCTGCCCCACTAATACATCCATAAGGAATAAGCACAATAAATGCGGCTCTCCTGGGCAGAAAAATAACAAGCGTCAACTGCTTGTTGTACAGACAACCCGTACCACCCTCATCCACTGCGACGGATGATAGGAGGTTAACTGCATGGTTTCCATCAGTACCCTTGAGCCAGTAACCCCAGTCAAAGCCAACCACATCACTCATCATTAGTTACAAAGGGATGAGAACCGTAACACAGTAAAAACCTTAAGACAAGCACACGCTGTAGGTACATTTGCTTCATGTCAGAATAAGCCACTGCTGCTACCATGAGCTCCACTCCACCCCAGCCGCTTCTTCTGATGCTGTAACAGGCGCTGTGCTGGCACAGACAGACTGATGTCCAGGTGTTCAAGCAGTGAATGGAACTAGGAAGCGCCTCCAGACTAAATCTAACTACTCATTTTGTTTGGTCAGCTCTAACCTGGATCAGTTCTGTAAAAAATTAACCATATTTGACTGCCCCCATACCGGCAAGGCAAGGCACGTTACCAGCCCATTTCCTGACAGCTGCATTTCAGCAGCACACAAATACAGCTCTACCTAGGCATCTTTAGCCCATGCAAAAGGGCACACGATTGTGGTCACCGGCTCCTTGCTCACAAAAGGCAGCAGGACACATGAGCTGGAGAAGCTCTGCTGCGCTTTGTGGGAAATTCCACCTCCTCTTCTGCAGCAGCAGTAACATGCTGGATTTCCCCCAACGTTCATTTGTCCTACGGATGACATTAGGTATTTGAGCGCGCGCTGTGAGCAGTGCTCACCCATGACTCTTTCCAACCTGGGGGCCAAGAGCTCCAACCCCAGCACCCTCAATATTTTGCATACAGGAATTATTCAGAGCTGAGAGCACATGGGTGAGCAAAGGGGCACTGGACTGAAAATACAATGCAGCTTTAACTCACATCCTGCGCCGTGGCAGCCCCAGCTACCCCAGTTTCCTTCTCCTGTGTCGCGATGCACGTTGTCCCTTTCAACAGTGGAAGAGGAATGTATTCAGTTCCTAGAAAGCGTATGGTCCCCAGCACAAAAAAAAGACATACCACAAAGCAAATGAGCAATTCCTGATGCTTGGATGCCACTAGAATAAGACTGAAATTATTCTACCTTTGCACAGAGGCCTCCGTAAAGTTTGAACTTATTCTTATAAAGAAACACTGTATTTGAACTGTTATTATTAGCATCCCAGGCCTTCAGTTTTTGCATGCCCATCTAGACTTAGATCAAATTAAAAAAAATCTTTCTACCCAGCTTGAACAATTTTGTTAAGATCTACATTGTTTCTTGCATATATATTATTAATTCTTAAAACAAAACAAAACAAAACACCACCACCATTCGAGATCACAAGAGTCTGAAGCCACGGAAGTTCCTTCACTATTTGTTATGCAAAATACAACAAAGAACAGAAATTGCAGTCTGGAGTCCTGAGTCACACAGGATCCCTCATTCCCTTAGTGTATGATGATTCAAATATTAAAAATATATATATACTT
Organism: Nothocercus julius; assembly: GCA_013398735.1. NCBI lineage: Eukaryota > Metazoa > Chordata > Aves > Tinamiformes > Tinamidae > Nothocercus > Nothocercus julius. The sequence goes on along the minus strand of VZSV01000203.1, from coordinate 406,138 downwards.
ACACCCTCTACATCATGATATGTTAGGTATAGGACGCCTATAGCTTAGCACCCCTTTAGCCACAGCACAGAAGACAACATTTGTATTTACACAGGCCCTCGCAAAACCCCATGATTACAATCCAGCATCAAAAGTGAAAACTCTCAGATGTCGGAGCAGCAGTTGCCGTGCAAGGGCCTACAGTGAAAATTAAGAACTCATCACTTCTGTGTGCCTTAGGCACTTTCTAAACAGTTTTCAGAAGGTGTTGACAGCTGCTAATTATCTATTGCTCCAAAAGGAGATGAAAGAAAAACGCTTCCCTTCCAAGCCATTCTCAGATGTGGTTCTGCTTTCACGGCTTGTTCCACCAACCAAGCAAATTTTCTCATTTGTCACTTGCTAAACCCAGACCGCTGTCACCTCCAAGAAGTTGTGGAGAAGCTTTTGGACTCTGGCAACAGTCTCATGGAGACTAAATACCGCACGGCGCTCTGCACTGTATCCCGGAGTTATTTTCCTTCTGTAGTTATTCCCCCCACCCACCCACCCACACAAATAAACAAACAAAAAACCAAAGAAAGAATACAAACAATGCAAAAAGCAACTAGAACTGGGTTAATACTTTGAATATTCAAGTCACCAGGCTAAGATCAGACCGGCACAGACTAGGGTTCCTTCCCTAAACCACTGCCACTCCCCCAGTAAATCCAGGGCACATTAGGAAGGGGCAAGACGGGCACAGAAACCAGCGCAGCACATGGGGACCCTTGGAGAAGTCACCTGCGAACGCGACTTTTGCCACCGGCCTTGCGAGCAAAGCGCTTTCGAGGCACCTGTACAACCCGAGGAGAGAACCACGCGGCAGGCAGCGCGCGGCCAGGGGCGCACCGGGCACCAAATGGGTGAAACACTCAGAAAAGGGGCATTTTAAGGGCCAGGGCCGGACACAC
>VZSV01000203.1:386479-404606 GCA_013398735.1 Nothocercus julius | reverse complement strand
GGGCGCGCGGCAGGCGGTAACGCGGCCCCGCTGCTGCTCCGGGGCAGCGCCGCGGCCGCCCCTTTGCGACAAGGCCTGAGGGTGCAGGGCAGGCCGGGGCGATCCCCTGAAACGCGAGGTTGCTCCGGCAAACCGCAGCTCTGCAGCAAGCGGCAGCGCGTGCTAAGGAGTGAGGGGGACCCCGCACCGTGCCCCGCGTTTGCTTCCAAGGGGCTGAACGCGCGGAGCTGGGACGGGAACACCGGGCGCTCCCCAGCCTGCAACAGGTGGAAGCAGGTTGGGCTGCAAGCGGCCGTAGCAGAGCACAGAGCCGCGCGCGCTGCTTCTCTCCAGGCATTCCCGCAGCACCCACAGCTCTTTGCAAACACTGCGGGCCCTTCTCAAGGCAGCAAATTACACTTCCGTGTGCTGCTAACGAGTATTTAAAACTTTTCTAACGCGAGCTTTTTTCTCCACTGTGTCCCCCAGGATCCTGGCACATTGTATAGAGGGCAAGCTCTGAAAGAAGCTTCCAGTGGGAAAGACAAGGTAGTATGGCCAGAGCCCTCTGCTTTGCTGCAAGGCAGCTGTAACCTTCCCCCAGTGCTCACTGGAAACCAAAGAACAGCCAAGTCGCGACTATTGCATCTCCTGACAACGTTTTTTTTTTAGAAATAGAGCGGCTCTGCCTAACACTTGGGTCACGCACACAGTAAATGTCTCAGCTAATTTTCAGGTCGAGTTTCAGGTTACTTACTAGCGAGACACCGCACAGAGGCGTGCTCTAGTACAGGCTGGCTCTGCCCACTGCGCTGCTGTTACCAGGAGGAGGGATATTAAAACACTTTTCAAGGACCTATGACAAAGAGATAGGGACATAAATACACACTTGCATTTAGGTATAACATGATTGTCTAAGTAGCTTTAATCCTACTGCATCTCTTTCAGCGGTGCATTAAGTATTAGTTTATCCATATTAAATGAGCAATTATGGAATGGGATGGTTTTCTTTAATATTATTCACCCCTCAGCGTAGTAAGTTATTAGCTATGATCGACAATCACAGTTTCATATTCAGAAAATGCAGCCTTAGCAAGCAGAATAAAACATCACCTGTGACTTTTAAACATAATAGGGATTTAAAGATGTTTTAAAACTGGTCATTTTCTTTAAGCCCTTTTAATTAAAAGTGTATAGATCCAAATAGAAAATATTCTAGAGCAAATCCCACAGATCCATCATTCATTCCAGTCCTTGGAATTTGAAATTAGAGAAGTACTATCTCTTTCTGAACTATTTAACACTGCCATGTCAAACTGGAAATAAGCAGCTCGCCCAGATTTCCAGTTTATATGCTTACATATGAAATCCTGCCCCTAAGTCAGTAAAACAGCCACAACAGTAAACGCGATTCAGCAAGATGACAATAGTATTTCTTTGACACGTTCCTCTATTCCCAAACTATTAAGGCAAGAGCTTCTGCGTGACATCCCAAGCATGAATCCAATGACAACACAGACAACCAAAGAGGATCAAGGTGCTGTTTTTCAAAGCTGCTTCCCTGCCTTTTTATTTTGAAGGTTCTTCCAATTTTTGGATACAGCCAATACTATGGGGCTATGAGACCAACTGCTGATCACAGAGACTGCAGGACCATGAAGTATTTACATGAAATACACCTTAATCATTTTCTAAGCTCCCAATCACATAAAATTGCTCCTAGTTCTACTGAAGAAAATTCTTTAAAACATGAGGACAATCATGTCAAGGACTAGTATTACAGGAGCCTTCCCCCGCCTCAATTTATCAAGTGAGGGCACAGTTACTAAGTTATTTATCTCATAAATAAGATTACAGCAAGAGAGAAAAGGGGAACAACAAAGAAGCATCTTACAGTCTTGCGCTCATTGTGACCGACCACACGGATGATTTCTCCTGTAGGAATAAGCTCAATCTGCAATTCCATCTTTACGAGGCTTAAGCTGGTAAATCTCTCTGCCCTATACAGACAGTTCCAATGTCAAAGCACCGCAGCAGAATTCAGAGTAGCCAGGAGAGCCTCTCACTAGGTGCAATCCCTGGTTCCGAGCGCTGTCGTGAGAGGAAGAGCCTAACCCCTGTATTTATACTAAGTGCAAGTGTGAGCTGGAACAACAATCAAGTTCAAGAACCAGTTTCCACCAGCTACAATGTGTCAAGACGGTTCCAAGAAACCTAAATTTATGTTTGTGTTTATTGCTGTAAAATTCTGTTGATGTTCCATTTTAGTCCCGGTGGACTCAGGAAAGTCAAGCCGCTGCGGATGCTGTTTCATAGGTACTAGCACGGAAGACCCTTAGGGTAAACTACAAATCTACCCAGAGGTTGTATGTAGGAAAAGTTCCTCATCTTGCACTCCAATGTATTTTGTTGAAAGAGGAAGAGCAATAAAAAAACCCACCATTTGCTCACATGGTAACTACAGGAAGTTCTTCAAAGTCCTGTAGAGATAAAAGCTTGAGTAGCTAACCAGTGGAAAAAAATAAACTAACTCGCACTGTACAAGATTTCCTATGACGGACATGACGGGAAAAACTAGCAAATGCTGTTTTAAGGGCAACTGAAGAGCTTTACTACAGTTAAGTCATCCATTAAAGTGGATCCTTTGTGTGTTCAGACATTTACCATGGCTGAACACAGGAGCCACACAGGGAGTAACTTACTCTGTAGGACCATTTACGACAAAACTCTCATGTCTGACCTAGTCTGTGAAGAAGCAGAGTTAAAGAACAAGAGGATGAAATAGCCAACTGGCCTCAAAAACTTCCATCTTTCTACAAAACATTTTTCCATTCTCTTTTAAGCCTGGTATAAGAGAGAGAGAGAGAGAAAAAAAAAAATAGTAGATACAACAAAGAGTATTACACATTTAAAGCGCAAATTATAAAGTTGTTAATAATGTTGGTATTTACACAGTAGCGAGTACAAAGAATCCTTAGAGATCACATTGGAATAGTGAATACCCTATATCCAAGGATAGAAAGGATCGTCGGATATATTCCTGGTAGTAATGCAGACTTCTCCAAAGAAAAGGTATCATTTCCTCCCTCAAGGAAAACCTAATTCCAGCTTTGCTGGACTGGCCTTTCCACTGCAATATATTAAGGCAAGTTCATCCGAGTGTCACTCAGTGTCCAAGAACAGAGAAGGAAGTAGTGGTAGTAGAAACAATAGTCTTTATCAAAGTGTATTTTTAGGGTCTAGCAAACACGCAAGACCTCTTGGAAATATTTCCTGTTTACACAAACCTGTACTATCTATGTGCAGAGATACATTACATGTCCTGCAGTTAGCCAGGAATCAGAAATATCCTATATGGAAGTTAAATATGGCTATATTGGCTAACATGCCTTGGTAGACATCTTTCCTATTTTAAAACCAATCATGAACAACAGCGAGGAATTATGAGGAGTTACACTTAGATGGAAGCCAATTGATACAAAATTTATATAAAACAAAAATATTAAAAATATGTAGTGTAACAGATCTTTCAAAAAGACATGAAAATTCCAGGGCATGCAACCCATGAACAAGTGTATTTGGAAGAACCTGCTTTTAAAAATAAAATTAAAAAATGTAATTTAGATGGTTTAAGTGTTTTTACAAAGAAAATACCAAAACCTCCTCAACCGAATGAAAATCTCAGTAAATGAGAAGGAAATTAGCAGTGCAATAGAGAAGACAGAATGCTTTGGGAAAAGCAAATGTTAGTGAGTACCTCCTTCTTGCATGGAAAAAGGCTCAATGCCTTGCAATAAAGTGCTTGTTCAGTTCAAAAATTCAAATTTCCCAGAGAGGAGAAAAAAAAAAAAAAAAAAGCACTCAAGAATTCAACATTATTGAAGTATTCTTTGCAGTGGAGGGAGCAGGCAAGAGGAGCTATTTATTCCCAACAATCTAAATACACTGTCTGTATTCAGATATCTTTTCTCAAGGAAAAAAAAAAATCAAAACAGAAGTTTATGATATCACTCAGGTGATTTTTAGCATTAAATGCTAAACTCATTTAAATGAAAGACTCATTTGTTCAAAAGAAAATCTATTTTGTATTTGGCCCATATTTTTCAATCCAAAGCCCTACCAGATATATTACTACTGATTTGTATTTTAGAATGCAAATATATCTGCATTTTAAAAATACCAAAATTAAATGAAGAATTGCTACCACGCGTGGGATGAATTGCCCCTCTTCTCCCCAATACATTTTTCTCAGATTAACAGAAGCATGTAGAACAGTTCAGTGTCAGGATTTATTTCAGTGGTACATGAAAAGAAAAAACATGGGAATAAAAACATTTCCAGTGATTATAACACATAATTAAAGGTGTTTTAAGAGGGATAAATTTCATTAGAAATTACATTTTAACAGGTCACGGAATAGTTTGGAAAGCTACCATAGGTAACAGTAGTAAACAATATTTAAGAGTGCTACTGTGTGCACAGGACAAAAGAAGGGACCTACAGTTTTGTGCAGCGTCTTTCTTACACACAGGCAGATTTAATCACAGCTGCTGTGGGCATTTTCACTGAAGTCCTGTGGTGCAAAGGATTAGTTTACAAAATGCAGCCTCTATCTCCAGGGCCTGAGAAGGTTCTCAGTTCCCATGCAACATTAAGGAGCTTATGTTTCTTGCCCATGTAAAGTGCCCCTGCCTGGCTGTGTGGCTCCCCCTCTTAGCTGTTCCTGAATGGCAGATGCACCCTGATTAGAAGAAATTGGATCTTGGTCCATAGTAAGTCACCAGCTGCAGTCTGGAATTCAGAGACCACAATTCTTTCATCTTTGAGCCCTTCGCTGGAATCTCCTTGCATGGAACACAGTAATACAATCACACAAGTAATAGCAGAAGCAGAGCAACAACTCAAAACCTGCAGGTTATTTGAAGTTTAGGAGGAATTTGTCTGAAGATGTAAATGCCATGGAAAGTAAAGTATCTGGAAGCTTTAGCACAAAATAGAATCTTGCAAGATTGGTACAAATATGAAAATGTTTTTCAATATTGCTCCAAAGTGTAATAAGACTGTACTAGGTGTCAATATCAAGCTAGATTGAATCCATGCAGTGAACAAAGTACCCCTTAAACATGCCATCACTACAGACAACCGGAAACAATTCTCAATACTGAACATCAGGCTAAGATAAAACTAAACTTTACAGGCTAAGTGCTCTTAACTCCAAAATGCAACAAAACCAACCAATTTGTACACAGTGCAAACCCTGAGCTGGAGACTCTTAGACCCCAGAAATCTATATAAAACAGGTATCATGGAGTGCTCACTTTCTCTTTCCAAAGAATCCTAACTAAAAGAATAACCAACACTGAGAACGTGAGCAAAAAGGAATCCATTCAGTTCTCAAGCAACACTCCAAAACACACACCTACATTCTCCGCTTCTCTCTCCCATTTGAACTGAATTTTCTCTTTTCCATTCAAACCAACAGTACAGTGATTAGTCACTAAACCTACTTACCACACAAGCTAGGCAGTTGAAAGCTGTGTCTAGAACACGGGAGACTAACCAGTGCTCTTGGTTGGCACCACAGCCTGTGATTCTGTGGAACAGTCAGAGCTACTTCCAATCCTTTTTAAAGATCTCTTACTTCCTCACCAAACAAACCCATCTAACCACGTTCTAAAGCTAACCACCTTTTTTTTTTTTTTTTTTTTTTTTTTTTTTTTTAAGTTACTTGATCTTTCTCATTCTACCTCCGCTCCCAAATGTACAAGATACATTTAAGTAGAAGCACCTCTGGAAAAACAGAATTTTTACAGACTGATTACTATAAACTGAAGAGCCTTACAGTTTTTGGTAGCATGGATTATGCCATAAGAGCGAGCTTGTTCTCTTCCATTAAAATTCCCTATTTATAAATCATGTGGTCTCTGCAGTAAGTGTAGCAATTATTTATGTGGCAAAATGCCATCACAGAAGTACTTAAATATGGCTTTAGCTTTCTAAATACAACATGAGAGCAGAAAACAAGTATACTACCATCATTGCCTAGTTCTTCATCAAATGCCTCTTGAGCTTCTCTGCTAACCTATACTAAACCATTTCTTTACATGATATATCTTTCTGAAAGGTGTGATCTTAGTTTAACTCCAAATCATTGACTACTTTGCATTTATCTTACCTTTAATCAGGGGGAGAAAGGGAATAGACAAACTGTTATATAAATTACTTTATAAAAGAAGAATAAAAAAGAAATCAGAAAAAGTATTTTGATTGATATATCACTACCTATCAATTGCTGAATTGATATATCAATTCTGGAAGAATTACAGATGGAAAATCCTGCAAAAATTATAAGTGAGAAGGCAGAAGAAAAGGAATTCTATTACCAAAGGAGAATTTACATGCTCTGAAATTTTTGTTTTCATGTGACCTGTTGTCACATGTGTTTCCCAAAAGGTTACAAATTAGCTTACCTTTAAAAGTCAAACAAAAGATTAAAATATGCTAGATAACTGTATCTAATAAATATATTTTTAAAATAACTTCAGATAAACATGAGCAGTTAAGTGATTACAACGCTGAACCGTATCACTAATAAAATATCCTCTGAAAAAAGAGAAAAGGAGCAGGTCCAAAATCTGTTATGGAATGCAACTTACTTGAGTCATGGGATTACAAATGTCTGTGTGTTAGGTACTATTTTTACCGTTCCCATCCAGTGCAGCGTCAGAGTTACTCTCATTGTAACAATAAAAATACCTGTTTCTACAATACAGTATCTTCTACGAGCTTATAAAGTTTCTGAACAGCCCTACCTGGAGGACCCTTGCACTATCTCACTCCATCTTCTAAGAAGAAATGGCTATAATTACTAAGAGAAAGAAGGCAGTCATCTCTGACTCCTGAATCAGGACTAGTAAATGCCTTTTCTGACTTCAGAATTCATTGTGTGATTCCAGATTGTCAGGTTTTCGCATCCAACTGATCTCTTCCTGTGCCAGATCCTTTTCTATTAATGTCCTGTTTGGCTGAATCTACAAGAAATTAAGTTGAAAAAGCATCAAATATAGCACAAACATTCAGAAACACTGCATTTACTTGATACTGTCAATACACCACTAGATAAAGATGTCCTACATACTCGCTGAGAAAATGGGCATCTGTGCGCAGCACTTATGATGCGTAAAAAAACTATAGTAACAAAACATTAAATTCTGATATAAAAACATTAACTGTCATGGAAAAAGAAAGGCATTCCAAATGACTAACATGATTTCTCATATTCCTATAGTGCATTGTATCCACATACCACTGACAACTATGTTCCAGTGTTTGTGGGACATCTTATGCTCAGAGACAGCTGAAACACTGGACTCTGCAATTTTTTTTCTAATGCATTAAGTTTGAACACTCTCACTGAGTTTTACCAGCCTAGTAATCTTCAGTACTTTAATAGACTTTGACAGTCTCCTAAAACCCCTCTACCCAAGAATAGCAAGGAACTTACATTTAAATTAATCTAGCACACATTAGCAGAGTCATAGCAGCATGGAAAATCATGCACACACACACAAAAAGGATTTTGGCAAAAAAGTGCTTGGGTAAAAGCAGCAATGACTGGTCACTTCACCTAGTTCGTTCGAAGTTATCCTTCAAAAAACAAAAACCACCAATAATGCCAACTTGAGTTTCAGCTGTCCCCTCTTTCTCAAATTTAAACATCTAAATACACAGGAAGCACTTCTGTGTGAATCTACCACAGGAGGGAGCAGAAAGGGTTCATTTATGATCTGGAAAGATAGGAACTTAGTTAAAAAAGCTGCCAACTTTTTGACAGAAATTGACAGAGACTGAAGTTCCAAAAATGAAAGCTGAGAGAAATGAACCTGCCTTATTTCATCACAACATAGCATTGCTGTAACACCTACTTTTAGCCTATCAGCAATTTTTTAACTGGGTGTTAGTCAGCACATACACTTCTTGCTATTATTGCTGTAACCTCCCCCCGTATTAACAAAAGCGCACACACCTATGTTCAGATGCATATGAAAGCAAAAGAACTAAAAATACCAGTAATCAAAGCTTTCAAATGTATTACCTGAAAAGACTGGCTGATACCCACTATTGACTGCATATTATTGCTATAATAACAAAGCACAAATTCTCCTCCCATATTAGGTATTTCTTCGGCATTCATGTAAACCTGTCAACAAGAAAAAGAAATTATAGGCAAGGGATTACTTTCACAGAGAAAGCAACTTAAAAAAAAAATCATTCACAGCATAAATGCAGAATTTACAAATAAGCCATTTTTTAAACACAGTTTTAAAAGGAAGAGAACAAATTTAATGTTATTACTTCATTCACACCTCGGGGAAATACTCATCCCCAGGAATATCCTTAAAAACTTCAGGATAAGGCTACATACTATGGCTGAGCCAACCTACCAGCTTGCTCCTTTAGAGAGGGGTGAGGTACTTCTTTGTAACACCCTTCCATGCATGCTGGAGATGAGATGACTCCATAGAAGACTACCATGGCAGAATTATTCTAGAATACTGGCCACGTTTTGTGTGCCTGTGCACACATGCTCACTACTTTTTTTCTGTTTAGTGGAGAAGCTGACACAAAGAGACAGATGGACCCATATAGAGAAGAGGGCAACTGATACAACACATTAAACTATTTGAAAACTAAGCCAGGGATGGAAGAGGGAGTATTGTTCACCATGTTAGCAAGCTGAATTTGTTTGGCAAGAAGTGAGAAAAAAAGCCACCGTTGTTCCAGGGAAAGAGCAAAATCCAACAAGGAAGACAGAGGGAGCTGAACTGCCTCCTGGTGGCAATAAGCTCTTAGATAAGAGTTGAGCAAAACTAACCTTGGTTTTGTACTACCCTAAAAACCCAGTTCCTAGACTGCTGTCCAGAAATCCCCGCCAAAACAACATTCATCGTTCAGAGATATTCTCAAGTTCAGAGATATTTTGAGATTCAGCATATTCATAAAAGACATTTATGACTCATTATAAATTTTTTAACTTACACAATCCATAACAAGAGACAATTGCTTTCTTCTAAAGGACAGTCTGGAAAACCTCATCTATTCCTCCACTGACTTTGGCTCCAAAATTAACTTAAGTAATTTCAAACTCTGTTTGTTTAGATAAACACCTCTGGAAATATTTCATTTGCAAATATTTCACTTGCATTCAAAATAAGGATAAGTTGTCTGATTTTTTTTCTTTTTAATTGCTTTAGTTAATCCCTACTAGAAAGGAACAAATCATCAATCCATCAGTATATTCAGACCTGAGAAAGTACTCTGTATTGCCCTGAAGTAAAGAAAAAATATCAGGGGAAGTTATATTCCCCTCCTATTAAATTATATTATTCCCCATATTATATTATGGGAATAATACCCATTTAGGTGGGAAAAGGGGGCGGGGGTACAGAACAGTATGAAGTGAAAATGGAACAAATAGATCCTTGAATGCTACTATTTAAGAAATTATAATTGGCTTACTTGTTTGCTGTCATTGTTAGAAGAAATTTCATCATCTTTTACCCAAGCATAAGTGACATAGTCATTCACATGCTTGAATGTCACCTACAAAGAAAGTTGCAAACTGTCAGCCTTTGGAAGGACAAACACTTACTACATGAAAAATTCAAAATCATAAGAGATGTATTTGCTACTTCACTGAAGGTCTAATTAAAACACTGTATTTTTAAAATTAAAACATTTGCGGGGCATGTATGAACCTTTAGTATCCGAGAGGATGTGAATGCTCTGGTCTTTAATCCTTCTACTGATCTCCTTTTACTTTTGTTCTCTTTTTGAGATCTCTCTGACCTGCAGGCACTTGGGAAGGACTATTCCTTTCCATAACTTCTGCCTACCATTTTGCCTAAATAAATCACCAGCTGCACTCAGCAGAGCATCTGACATAGAATGGAAAGGCCTGCATCCACCTCTACATGGAGTTAAACTCTCAGCATGTAAAAGTATCAGATACCAAAGATACAGGATGTTTTCAAAAATCACAACAGAAAATACTTCTTCCTGTCACATTCACCATCTTCATTCCAGTAAACAGCCATGATGCACTGGTAACATCACCTTGAAAAGTCCAATCCAGTCCCAAGTACTGCTTGGGAACTCAGGCACTGCCGAATAGCTGATGATAACATCATGTTCAGCACTCCATTCACCCTCTGGTTTCAATATGACAGAAGGAATTGATAAAAGAGGCTTCATCTAGAATAAAAACCAAGATTTACAGTAAACCAACTGTTATTCTTTCAGTTACTCTTACAAATACTCACAAACTTGAGAAAAATGGCTTAATAAAACAAATTCGTTTTAAAGAGTTAAGGCGGGACAGCACCTCAAGCCCAAAAGTTCCTGTAACAGGTTTGTGATCACTGATGCCATAGCTCATGTGGCTGACATAGTTATTCAAAGTAACAGATATTGTCTGTTCTTCTTCAGATAATTCACTTTCTTTTGATGTATGCTGGCAGAGATTTTTCACTCTCCAAAGAACTCTATCAGTCCAAGCTGGCTTTCTTTTCTTCTCACTGTAAGAGTGCAAGATAAATGTGAAACGAGCAGAAAAAAAAAAACCAGTTGCCAAAAAGCTAAGAATACTGTGTAAAAACTACTCAGAGTTAAGATTCTCAAGTACATGTATTAATATTAGAAAGCAATCACATCCAAACTTCATTTTACATCTCTTTACCATGCTCTACAACCAAGGTTTCCTTAATTTGAACTCAGCTCCATTTACAGGAGGTAAGTTTCTCAGATTTCTGAAAGAGAGGAGTAAAATGAAGGGAAGAAGGAGCATTCCCATGGGTTAGTCAAGTTTTCTACAGGAAATGATACTTTCTCCTAAAATGCACTATAAAAACATGCAAGGACATTGAGATTATATAGGATCTGCCTCAGACTTTGAATGCAGTCACTCTCAGAAAAGGGATATAACTTTTAAGGAGGATGCAGAAAGAGTCTGAATGATATTTACTTCCTTATTCAAAACTTTTTTTAGAACAAATTGCTCTCAGTAACTAAAATTGGGCAAACTTATGTAGCTTATACTAATCAGAGATGACACAGCAATGTTTTATCTAAACCTCCTCAAATCTGTACCATAGAAACTACTGTTGCCTCATAAGAAAAGGCTGTCAATCCCATAACGAAGAAAATGCCTGTAGCCTGCAACTGTGCTATACATCAAACTGCAATCATAATTCAGAGTTTCCTTTTATACCATATCAATAAAAACAGAAGACATGAGCCTTTCGTGGTTCTCTCTGTAGTGGGAGGAAGGCTTAACAGCAACTCTCTGTATGGATGTATCACTTCAAATTGAAATGGAGAAAAGATCATACCCTATGGAAGAGGAATTAGAATGGACTGGATTGAATTATAAAGGTTAATGAGCAGGATGTGTAAGGAAAACTGTCAGTTTAGTAACTTTGAATATCAAAATCATTATACTCTGGAAATGCCATTTAGTTTAATGCTCAACATGCTTTTGCTTTTACCCCTTCCCATACATAGGACTGACTCACCTATAATAAGGTGGAAAGATTTTAAATGACTGAGGGGCCATATCCCACTTACTTCAGTAATTACATAAACCGACAGATATCATTATGAGCTGCCATATGTCTGCTCTGCTGTGCAAGAAAATACCAAAAGAACAGCTTAAGTTAATACACTTGCTACTTCAGAGAAAATGGTGCATAAGATTGGAAAGAAAAACCTCAAAGCCAATCCGGGAAAAAAAAAAAAAAAAAAGTCAAAGATAACAAATTACTGTGTGCTTCATTTAAAGCAAACATGGCAATGATGCTTAGAAGACCCAAGTGCCTCGAAGTCACCCTCCAAACAACCAAATCACCTCTGCTAGCCTTACATAAGTGTACTTCTTGTTTATTTGTAAACTGGATTTATGCTGCTCCCTTTATCTGTTCACACTCAGACAGCAAAAAGTCTTTGGATACAAATGAGTGAATTTCTAATCGTGCAACAGCAGAGGAGATTATACTGCAGCTTTCAGATAGGTTCAAAAAAGCCCCAGGAGAAAATCAGCTATTATCTGATTTTCAAATATTTCACAAAAATCAAATCCAAAGCTCAGGAGGTGCATTGTTTTGATTCAGAAATATTTACAAATCTATGAAATCCAGAAAATTCTCTTCTTACTTAAACCAAAACAGGGACTTCTGTTCTCTGGAAATAAAGAAAAAGATCAGTACAAAACCCCTCTTTGGCCAGGAGCTTATTCTTCCATTGAAACATGATTAATACTTAACAATAAACTTTACAGTCAGAGCAAAACATAACTCAGATATTAGGGAAAAAAAGGAAGAAAAATGACTACTCTGCTTCAACAAGGGCTATCTTATTCTGTGAAACTATTCCTTCCAAATAAGAAAAAATAAATAAAAAGCAAGTGTGATGATTCAGCCATTCCTACTTCCCTCACACAATCAGCAGAAACATTCATTTATTTGAGCACTGAATAAGAGTTCAGCAGCCTTAGCGAACTTGTAAATTAAGGAAAGCTTAGGTTTGCTGTGCAAAGTGATATTTACTTGAGCACCAAGTACACTCTAATATTTCATGTCTTAAACACATCTTACTGCGCTTTTACCTTGTATCATATACATCTGAATAAAGGTCAAACTTGTAGGTGGGTTTAAACTGCAGAGGACCCTCTATGAAATCCTGAAGAAACACTTCTTTCTTCTTTGCCATATTTAACTGCAGAAATAATGTTTATATAAAGAACAGCTTCTAAAAGTAGCATTTAAAAAACAAAGCTTGAAGAATATTCAGGAAAGGAGCTGAGAGAGCATATTCCAAATAGAATCCAACCTTTCAGTAAGTACAACATATCAAAAATATTCAGAAGATCCCTTTGCTACTGCCAGAAAGCTGACATGACCAGTTCAGAAGCTCTGTAGCAGTTCCACACAAAACAAATTCCAGCATCAGCTTATCTTTTAAAAACTAATTATTAGATGAAGAAAAATGAGACTAAATCACGCATGGAATGTGAACCATGAAGCTCACTGAAAGCTTCAGTCATACATGAGCACTTGAAATTACTATGAAACTAAAAAAAAGCAAGTTTACAATTAATTATGACGTTGCTTTTAACTAAGAAGTTTGAGAACGAACAGTTAGATCCATTCCAGCTCAAAACTACTCTGAATTTGTTTTTCTTAAATAGAAAAGAGTAATACAAGAGACATTGTTAACTAATGTGTTGTGCTTGTATTCAAAAAGACAAGAAAAGTCAACGTACCTGGTCCTTTTCCCACAGTAGATTGTAACGTCTGTTATTTATTGATTCTCGGACAAAATGTATGCCATAATCTGCTATTCGGAAGTTTAGATCTCCAAACCAGAAGAGAATGCTTACAAGAAAAAGAAAAAAAAGAAATAATACACACACACACACACATACATATATATATATATAGCTTTACAGGGCTATACTAGTGCTGCCAAATTAAGCATCATAGTTTAAGTCAGGCATCAAAAGTAGGTATAATTCATATAACTATAAAAATTATAGATTAAGTAAAGGTTGAAAAGCCCTCAACCAGACGCTAAAATTTCAACAGGCACAAAAATGGTTCAGAACACAACACAGATCTTTATACAAATACATGGAGAAAGAAAACAACCCCCAGCAATCAGAAAGATTTTGCATATACACAGGCTTTAGCTTCTAACAATCTTCATGTCTCCATGACATCTGCACTTTACATGCTAACAAATTCAGTATAATCTGACATGGAAAGAGACCAGTCCTGCAAATTAGACCTCAATCTTTCAGGTCACTATTTCCAGTGTGGGCTCCCCACATTCAGGAACCACACTGAATGACATGAAACTGATGTGAGAAAAGTCCAAAGTGCAGAAAGTGACAAATTTAGACATTACAACAGACAAAAACAATATAGACAGAGCAGGGTCAGAACAACTCACTCATGATCCAAGGTACTTGGAATACTCTCTTCTTCAAACTGCATTTCCAGAATTTTCTCAAAGTCATCCAACCGCTGCTCTGTGTTCTCCATGTGCGCCGGCAAATGGCAGTTCATGAAACAAACTGTATGGCCATAGAGGGACATGCGAATGGCAACTCCTCCTTTGTTCCCCTGGTAGGGAGGGTCAACAATATTCTCTGAAACTAGGATCAACACTTGCAAGTGCAATTATTAACACCACCTATTAATTTTTTAGTCTTGCTATTTAGGAAGCAAATGTGTTCATTTACATCTAAATAAGCAGCATGAAAGTAACAATTTATTTCAGCTAATAAACTGTTGAAATATTACAGTCTGTGCAGCACTTGTATACAAGATTCAAGACTCTCATGGCTTGTCCGTTTATTCACTACTAAATAAGCCACGTTCTCTCTCCCATCACGAACCCATTTAGAGGCACACAGCAACATAAGCACCACATAAGCAAAGCAATCAAGTCTCAGATAGTGCTTTACCCAGTATCCATAGAGGCCTGTGCGCGTATACTGGGTATGAATGTCCCGTATGAACGGCAGGTGGACGTGCTTCACAAAGATCAGAAGGAGCAATCCCTGCATGCGAACAGAGGAGAGCTGGAACAGAAACAGAAGAAGACAGGGTCACTTCCAGGGACTACAAATCTAAAGTGACCTCAGCACATGAGTATTTGTTGATACAGCTCTTTACAAGCCTTTTTTTGGTTTGTTTTCTGCTTCACCAGCCCATTGTCTCTATCTTTAAGCATCCCATTCACAAAGAGACAAATCCTTGATTTTTCACCCATAATCTTAATAGCACAAATCTACAAATCCTCAGACAACAACAAACGCTGTTCCAACCAAAACCACCTCCAGCACATACCCAATTGTTCTGAAAAACAATAAAAATGTCTAAAAAACATAACAGCTACTTGTAGGCATCTGCAGAAGTTACCAGCCGTAAACGGCAGCAACTCTTGCTGCAATGCCTGTAAAAGTTGATTTACTGAATGCTTCCAAAGCAAACATACTTAAGGAACATTTAAGACAGTTTCTGCATTAAGATACTGGTATGTTATTCCTTGTGTGCGCAGAATTAACTCCAGATCCACAGTCCACTGTAAAATCTCCCTCTGCAGGCCCTGACTATCAAAACAAAATGGATGCCTCTCTTGCGGGGACTCTTTATTAACCCCGCCAACATGTAAAGCCAAATCAAGGAAAGATCCTTTACATAAAAAGCAAGACTTTGCTTATGATGAAAAGAACCTGACCCCAATAACCTAACGCTTTAAGAACAGACCCTGTTAGTGACGTGAGAAAACATCCCAAGGAGGACTACACCCAACCTCCACTACACCTCTACACCCAACCTCACCCAGGTCACCACAGAACAGAAGAACAGGTAACTGCTCCTCTGTCTGATCGAGCTTATGCAAGGAGTCATGTGGAAAGCTGGCTCTCCTAGGTGCCCATTTTGATTTTGACCTGGCCTGCCAGGAAGGCATGTCAATGACCTGGTTCTCCTCTTAATAGACCTAATTAAGTCTTGCTGAAAACCATTAGATGGCAGCATCCATTCATTAGTGCATCCTAAGCTCTGCATTAATAAATTAGGAATTCAGTCAGCCGCATATACCACAGGGAATTCATTTTAACTCTACACAGTGCCTGAATGTCATCCTGTGGATATACTTTTACATGTTTATCAGCAAGGACTTGTACTAAAGTGAAGTATGTTTTCTTTCATTTTCTACATTCCCAATGGCTGCTTTATTTTATTTATCTTTATGTAGAGAGACCAGTCTGAGGGGAAAAAAAAAAATTCTGAATGGAGCTGGAGAAGACATTTTTCTTCACCGTTGAAGCATTCAGAGATGTAAATCATTACCTTGATGTACCCCAATGGTGACAGTACATTCATGAAAAAAATGCTCCAAGGATCATCAAATGCCAAGTCAGAGAGAAAATTCGTGATCCTTGAGTTCACCTCCTGTAAGCTGAACACATGAAAATTACTCACGCTAGATCATCAAGTTTTGACAGAATTCATATAACTTTATCAGAACACAAACCACAACATCCTGATAGACCTCTGTGCACATAAGTTAGAAATTTTTTTCTATGCTGTCCAGTTTTTCAGTTACAAGCAGTTTAACACATCCACAAGTCTAACGAAGAACATGTCTCGAAATATTCAACTAAATTTGGAAAAGGTGACAGTTTCACTAAAAGGTGATGCAGACCCAAAAGGGCACAAATTCTACCTAATTAGTTTGCACCAATTTCTTTAAAAGACACTGGCTTTAGACCGCTTCCCATCAAAAATATTTTTTAATTCTTTGTGCCTAGATTAAAAAAAAAAAGGTATTTTGTCACATGAAACACTTCAGAAATGGGAGAAGAGTCCCTTGCTATAAATCATCTCTGTTCTTTGTCATTAGCTCTAGTCTTCATCTTCTACAGCGATAGTATTAAACCCCCTTCTGGGAGATGATTCACACTGCATAGCCCTCCTCAAGCTGCCGAAATTTATAGGTTTTGAGATAAACTTACAGAGCAACTTCTTTAACATCTACTTACCCAATAGCATACATATCCATAGCTGGACCCAGTGAATTGAGCTGAAGTAAACTAGTGACATCCGGCGGTGGAGAAGCTGTGCCCACATTCCAGGTAACTATGTGCAGCCTACAAACGAAGAAGGAGAAAAAAAAAATTACACAACACCAATGCTATAATTTAAATATGAATAAGCAACCTGAAGAGCATCTAACCTCCTTAACCAAATTTCTGTTAACAAGGATTTTCTGTCATTACGTGTCAATCAGAAGTCTATTTCTTAGTATAAAGAATAACAATCAGCTATCGAAAACCTGAATTCTTGCCACTTGTCCTTCAGCTTCTTGCCCCAGATCAGGAAAGCTTCATCTAGTGTGCGTGCCACTTTTTCATGAATTTCATCATCTGAACTGATGTCCTCTACACAAGCCATGAGCTGCGCTACCCGCTGCCGGAGGTGCAGGCGGCCGCTGGAGCCTGTGCTGCTGAGGCTTGCGGAGCGGCTGCGGAAGCTCTGCAGGCTCTCCAAGTCCTGTAGGGAGAGGACTGGGGAATCCTGAAGAGCATCTTCACTACTGAACGATGCCATTTGCTCAGGAAAGGGCAACTATATTCCAAAAGACTGATGCATTAAAATCCCAAGTATGAAATAGTGATCTGTCCGAGGGCCTTGAAGATCAAGTTTTCACTTGTATAAAGTTCAGCACTGCTTCTAACCAAACAGGACAAATGCAGATGCAGCAGTACTGAAAAAACGCAGCACTACCACCACATTCAAGAGCTTGTTACAAAAGCTGCACACACTGAATCATTTTTTCTAATAGATTTAATGTGATTAATTCTATAAGCTTAAGTTTTAAAAGAATTTATTGTTGATGTGAATCAATCATGTGCTTCCATCCGTAGGTTAGCAGAAATATAATCTCCAGCTTCCAAGTCTACAAACACTCACTTCTGTCCAAAACCAAACCAAGCAACTGCTCCCCTTGAGCGTTCGCCAAAGAACTTACCCACTGTTTCAAGAAAAATATTTCTGTCTTTTCAATTTGATTTTATTTTCTGTATCACAGCTTCTAAAAACAAATTCTTTTTACACTTCTTGTGTAAAGGCACTATAAGCATTGCTACACAGTTAAATTAATCTCTCCAATATCCCCATTATTTTTATGCCCCCTGACAATCAAGGGTCTGCTCAAGGTGACAAAGTACAGAGAAGAACAGGAAAGTGACATTGTATCCCAAACTAGTTCAGTGATCCACAATTCTCTCACCGATTATTTTTCCTTATAAGACTACACTGATGTTAACCGAAGGTACTGCAAACTGATCCTAAAATACATTTCTAGAAGAAGAAAAGGATTTTGCCCGCAGATCTCATTCTAGTTTCAAAGAGATGCATTGCTTGGGAATTCTCTCCAGTTAGTAATTTCTGAAGATAATTACCCAAGGAGACAAAAGTCAAACAATATTGAAGTTAGTCATTACTGATAGAAATTAAACTCCCCTAATACCTACGCTACTCATACAAATACAGGAAAAACTACAGGGCTAAAATTTACA
>VZSV01000203.1:360129-383948 GCA_013398735.1 Nothocercus julius | reverse complement strand
TTATTTGATTGTCTAAAGCTGATATCAACATAAGGATAGTTACAGAAAGAGTTAAGAGTTCATTAAATACCCAGAGCTGTTTTCATTGTTCAACACTATCCGTTGCAACTTAGAAGAACTGACAGGTATCCTACAAAACAACTGCAGGTTTTTGTAAGTTACTGTTCTACAGAAGGAAACAGCACTTTTTAAGTCAGTCTGGCAATGGGAAGAATATTATTGCTGAGCAGAACCACCGACCCAGGCACCTGAATGTGATCAGATATCAAGACTTTACTTAAACACTAGCTTTGCTATGTTCTAATTTTTCTGGAAGAATCACATTATTATTAACCAAAATATTTTTAGTTTGGTGTGCTACGCTAAGTCTTACTAAAGAAAGAACCAGGCAGTTGCAGCATTTGTCAAGTGAGTTTTTACAGTGATTTTCTAAGACTGACATACAAAGCTAATAGGGACAACAAAGGGATCACTAAACTGAAACCCCACAGGTATGTGCAGAAGGAGCTAGCATGGGGATGCTGAAAACAGCTTCTGCTCAGTCTTTATTCTGTCTTAGCACAGGTGAGTTGAAGTATTACCATGCAGAAGCCATGTATCAGCATGTATTCATTGCAGACCAAGAACTGTATCTGGCTACTCCTGATTATGCATTTAGATTATACGCTGTTAGATTTGTTACCTCGGGAGCAAGGTCAGAGCACAGAATTTTGTGGAATGGTTTTGCACTCTAAAGTATTGACTGTTTCCCTCTCCAAATAGACTTTCAAAGAATAGTGAAGGGCTGGGCAGAAACAAAGGTGGCAGTTTATCCCAGTTGAAAGAAAAAAAAAAAAATCTAAGTCACCACATCACAAGACTAGTTTAGCTAAAAATGACACTTGGAAATCAAACAGGGCCACATGGAAATTGGTCTGAACACAATGGGGAAAAAAAAAAAAAAAAAAGGAGGGAGGAGTTGTAAATACAGCGATCTCTAAGTCACACGTCTCCAAGGAGCTACCTCCTTCATATACGTGCTAACATTGGAGTGCTTAGTACCAGACAGTCTATTTGCTCACAATATTAAAGGGCATCTAGAATTAGCTAAGGGAGATTTAAAATCGCCTGCCGATTGGATATAGAAAGGCTTGATCCAGAGATGGTCCATCAGTCAAGAGTGTGGATTCCCCAGGCCTTCCTGATGACTGTCTTGCAAACTAAAATAGAGAGACAACAGGAAAACATTTCAGAACCACTTTGGAAGAGTGCCAGAAGCATCAGATTGAACCCTCATAAAGCAAATGCTCAGACACACTGCCTCCAGTGCAGTGGCTACACACAACGTTTCAGCCTTAATCCAAAGCAGAATTCCCAGCAGAGATTAAGACTGACAAACACGAATTGCAACTTAAATAGCCCAGCAATTCCAGAGGCTACAGTACAATTATGAGAAAACCATCAAGTCACTCTCTAAAAACTAGAGTAAATGAAGAGGAAACTAAATAGCTCACATTTTGTTAAAAGATTAAAGTGTATTTAGTTGATTTTGGAAGGTGGTAAGACTTCCCCTCCATGTTCCTCTCTTACCACCAAGCAACCACTAATTGATAGAGCACATGTAGGGGCAAACAGCCGGTCCCTGATAAAACTGGGTTTAGGCCCCATTCTTTCCATGCACTGTGATTTACTGCCCTGGAAACATTTTGGACTTGGAATTCTCATCTCTATGTAACATGGACAATCTTTTCTTTCTTGTCCCCCTACTCGCTTCTCCAGTATCACATTTAAAAAGAAGAAAACAAACAGAAAAACCCACACCCAAATCCTGCCCACTCCCTCCCAAAGTCCAAATCAAACCTGATTATATGATTTAACAGAAAATGGTTTAACATTCTCAGCACTGCTTATGTCACCATCAAGTGTGCTGTCTGGAACAGAGCTTAGGGGGTTAGTCAGCAAGGGCAAATTCATATATGCTCTCCAATATGACAGTCCCTCATCCTCTAGGCTAGCACACTCAGAATGAAATATATGAAGTTAAAAGCTTTAAAACTCTCCTCTCATCCTTCTTCCCCTCCGATGGGTAAACACTGATGCAGGTTTTGGTCCATTAAAAAACACTGTTAACAAAAGATATTCCAGAAATACATTCAAATGGTAGTATCTGCAGGTCCAACTGATTCCTTATGGACTGACAAAAGTTTTTTTGCAAGTCACGGAAATGGGCACATGCATTATGATGAAATAAAAATAGCAGTGAAGTGCACAAAATGTTCTAACACATTTTACTTCAAGTTTCAGCTCAAATATTGCTTTAGAATAATTCTGAAGCAAGACAGTAAATTCACTCACTGACTTACCAGTAAAACAGGTTTATTATCAATTAATACTACAGTTTGACTGCCAAAAACTACAAATGGGATCATTTGTCCAAAATGTATTTGTCTTAAACAGAGCAATGAGTTTTGTCAAGCTCTCAGTACCTACAGTGCACAAGGAAGAAGTCAGTTAGTCATCTGCAGCCGTCATTCCTTTCACTGGATCTTTTTCTCTCATCTGAAAGAGGAAACACATGTCAAATATTGACTCTCACATGATGTTATTTTAAACTCTATTGGTGTTGAACACGCTAAAACAATCTTCTTTATGTATGTTCTTGTTTATATCTCAGTACTGCAAACCAGTTCTTGTGAACCTGCATAACTAGACACCACTTTTGGCTAAGCTGCAGGTCTTCTGGCAATCTGTAACCATTAGCCAAAGAGCAGAATGTGAAACTAATGAAACACGAATGTGAAACATGAAACAAATCCAGTATCTTGAAGCACCAGGTGAGGGTGGGTGCAAAACACCCCCAAATCACAGAACTATTATCTCCTTAACAGCAAATTCAAGTTTCTCATAGAGCTAAAGAATGGTTTTAGCAAACCAATTTTGGGAAATGTCCAATGACCATCTATCCAGCTTTGGGTAAAACCTAAGAGAAGATTAAGTGATAAATGAATCATCGACGCTCGTCCTTTGTATTACCTATGTGTCAATATATTGACTCAAAAACAAATGCAAGGAGAAGTACATAATGATTAGAAGGAGATACCAGAGCAACTAAGTCAGAGCAATCATTCAAACCACAAGCAGCATGACCTAAATAACAGGAGGACAATATACAATATGCTGGGACAATGGAGCAATCTTTCCTCTCTTCAACGTACTGGTTGGAAACATTTTTGTACACAACCCATACCTGCCCTGCTTTTCCACTGACCTCATCCAGCTGTCTCTTGGTCTCCTCCTCCATCCTACGGATGTCCTCCATAGTCAGATCAACCCACTTATCAAGCCAGCAAAAGAGCTGCCGATGGAAGTTTGTGAAGAGACGCTTTTCTTGCTGAAAAAGAAAAGAGGAAACACAATGTAAAATCATGTAAAATGATGTAAAAAATCATCTTTCATCTAAAAATTATGACAAAACAATATGAATACTACTAAACAGACCAGAACAATTCTCAGAGAACAGTACCAACCAGCTCCCTGACACACCCTTCTATAGATCTGCTAGAACTGGAACTGAAACTAGCTCAGTTTTATTCTTTTAGGAGAACATCTAGAGCCTTGAATCTCTCAAGAAACATTTTTTTTTTCCCGAGCCTAGACAGCAGCCTGCAAACTGAACAAATTACTGAATGCTTTAGACATTTCCTTTGACTCAACAATATTTTTCTGATTGAATATCGCATTCCAGCCTTGGTTTACTTAAAGCATGATGGTAAGACTGAAGAGGCACAGAAAAGGAAAATCAAAATAAAAATTGTTTTCAAATAGCCCTTGCCTTGCTAGACACTAGAGGCCAGCAAATGTAAATGACTGAAATGCACTTCCTTGCTTTTCTCTTTTGCAGTGATTGGAAACAAGTCTAAACTTGTTTCCAGAGCTGAAAATCTTTCAGTGAAGGTAACTAATGTGCACAAGCTATTCCAAGTTACAGGCAATTTATTTCCATTTTATAGGAGATAAGCTAGGCAAGATCATTATTTGATAAAGGTATGCAATTGGTCTTGGCAGGTTTTCATTAGGGAAGGGCACTTCAGTCCTACCGTTATGATTTTGCATCTGATAAGTTGGTCTCACCAAAAAAACACTTGGTACTTTGAAGCAAATGTGCAGCTGAAGAGATAGCAAAACAGAAAAGAATTCAAGATTCTGCTTTGTTCAGGGCTTTTGTTATAGATACTTGAAATCTTGTAGCGTGATCATTCCTCCTTACAGGTCTCTTAAGAAATACATCACCAAACCCAGGTTTTTGCAGAAACAGCCCTGTAGTTTATCAATATCAACTACTGAGGGGTCTTTAGAATCTGAAGTTACAGCCAAATCATGAACATTGACATTGCCTAGAATACTGCATGTTCTGAATCCTGAGTCTAGTATTCTGCTGCGGTTCATGAGTTATGAACCCATTCAGAGAAAGAAAATTACAAAAAAAGTCCTTTCCAGGATACCAATTATTCACTTTTAATATGATTTTTCCTCTCTTCCCCCCTCCTCCTTTTTTAAGCAATTTTTTTTTTTTTTTTTCCCAGCAGATGATCGGAAAAGAAAAACATGAATATAGGAGACGGGAGATGAAACATGCCTTAACTCCTCATCTTTGCCCAAAGAGCTCACCTACCTTCTGTATAAAGTTCTCAACTTTGTTTTGCAGACCCCACCACTTGAATTTGACTGTTACCAGTTTATAAGCACACATGTACGGACAATCCGTCTGCTTCCCCAGCTCCTTCTGCAAAGATACAGATATTTACATGAGGACTCAGGTCAAACTTTTCCAGGAAAGTGGCTCCTACTGTCAGTATTATGATGTCTTTCTACAGTGCCTCAAAATCATCATTCATCCTTACACCTTTAATATTTGTCAGCAATTTTTGTTACCTTTTTGCTCCCTCCCTTTTTCAGAGAATCTGTAGGCTTGATGCAAACAGCTTGTGATCACCTCCACTGGTGGTCTTCTCTGCATTTTGAGAATGGACCATTTCTTCCTATTTTTTGTTCTCCATTTTTCCTCCATTAAATCCCTCTCAGAATCTTCACCCTTATGGCATGGCTACTTAACTTCCTTAAAAGTCTTTTGACAAAGTCCCTAACCAAGAAAAATTTGGAAATCCATGTAGATTTTATCAGCTGGATCATCTACATGATGATTAAGACTTTGAAGAACTTCACAAGGTTTGAAAGGCAGAATTTCCCACATCCTTTTACAGAAACCAGATTCACTTTTCCCAAGCAGATGTACAGTACTTTCATCCCTTATTACATCCCTTATTACTAGGCTTGTCTGCTAGAAATCAGAATTGAATACCTGTGGCTCCACAGACCCCACCCAGAGTCCCTTTTAGAGAACAGTAACATATTCACCACCTAGACTCTTCATACACAAAAGGTTTAAGTGAAAGGTTAAGCACTACTGCTCATAATTGAGCTATTTCATCCTTAAGTTCCCTTGGCTAAGCTCTTGGGCTGAACACCAGATAGTTCTAGAAATTCCTTTGAACTCCTCCTGTTCGTATGAAACATCCAGTTTCTTTAATATGAGAACAGATCACCTGCTGAGTTCTGTTTCCTGCTACAGAAGCAGATTCAATGTCTTATATGCATCTCTGTCTATGGTCCCAAGCAATTCAGCCATACTTCAGGCATGCAAACTGGCAGGGTTACTGAACTCATGGAATTCACACCTTCCAGTTGGGACCCAGAGGGCCACGTCCAGTCTTCACAGATTTAAATTTTGCTGGATCTTCTTCTGCCTTGTAATCCTGTTTGATGGATGCACAAGACAAAACACAGGTTATCCTTGTGTTACCCAGCTGCCCACTGTCACACAGGGGATATTTTCTTGGTGAGCAGAAACTTCTAACTCCCTTCTGAAAGGCTCCTGTTTTCACTCAGACTTCACCATTAGCTCAGGCATCGTTCAAAGAAATACATATTTCACCCTCCCGTGCTGTATCCTAGATCTATGTGGGGAAGTGGCATCAAACTGATGCGACTTTTGTACGGAATACTTTGGGATAATACTATCAGATCTGTAAACTCCCAGAATACTTAATTTTTCCACCTATTCTTCAGGGGCTAAAAATAGC
Organism: Nothocercus julius; assembly: GCA_013398735.1. Classification (NCBI taxonomy): domain Eukaryota; kingdom Metazoa; phylum Chordata; class Aves; order Tinamiformes; family Tinamidae; genus Nothocercus; species Nothocercus julius. Next base: position 377,829 of record VZSV01000203.1, on the reverse strand, counting down.
TGCTGCAGAAAATACCGATGCTGTCCAGGGCAGCAGCGTCAGGTGATTTTCACAGGTGCTATATCAATATGATGCTCACATACTGCATAGTGCAAGAGAATTAGAGTCAAACTCACAGTATCACCAAAAATAAAGAAACATTAATTATGCCCCTGTACTGAATGGCCAATACAATTTGTAGTATCCTCTTCCATGTTAGATTAAGACCAGGGTGTGCAGTCTAGTCCAAACCCTACTTCAATTAAAATGAAAATGGACTCAAATCATCATCAAATTACTGTCAAAAGAATCTCCAGGCAACCTCAGCTTGCTCTCTTAGAGAATTTAGTTCAGAATAGTCTCTATTTGTAGAGATATTTTACTACCTGCCTAGCTTGTCAGAATGAGATGCTACTTGCATTTTGCAAATCCATCTTTATTGGAAAGAAAAGCCAAAATAAGTACTACTTTTCTTTAAATGGCAAGGCTCTGATTGAGAATATGTAAATTAGTCAAGTTCAAACTGTACCAGAAATACCAAGTGGTAGAACTCAAACACACTACTTCCAGGTAGGGTTTTTCTTTTTCAGTATGGAAATATCCCTTAGTTTCCTATAGTAACTGCAGTGCTTCTTAGAAGATTAGCCACGAGATACAATGTGCAACCACAGGTCAGCTTCAAAAGAGATGTTGTTTAAAATTCTGTATGGAAAGGGCAATGCAGTGCTATTCAGCTACGTATATGCATTGTCTACATGCACTCTAAAGCTAAGCAACATTTTACATTTACATTTTACATATATTTACATTTTACAGTCTTGATATAGGCTCTTAGAATAGCTTTCCCTCCATCTAGCTTCAACCACATCAAGGAGCAAGGAAAGTTGGAGAAAGGCATTCCTCATTGTCCTCTTATTTGTGACCATCTCCCCAAATGCATTTGTATATTATCCTTTTTTAACACAAGGCTTCTCACCCCAGGGAGTTCTTACCCACCTACCATACCTTGGGAAGTACTTGACTCCGATCAGCAATGTCTATATAAATAGCTTCTACATTCTTCCATACATCTGGCTCCAGTTTATGAACCTGCAGGGAATATGCAAGACAAATGTAAATGATTCAACTACAGAGCACTTCTCTTCTGCGACAGTAAAAAAACAGATGGAGATGCAGACACCCACTACTCCCCTTCTAGGGACAGGACAGACATATCATAGTAAAGCACAATCTGAGATCTTCTAAGCAAACAAAGGTGCTCAAGCAGCACAAGCGTTTGGGGGACAGTTTTATTCCACATATATGTGAAGGCAATGAGAGGAATTTTTACTAGGCAGTTTCTGCCTTGCTAGTGAAATAAGCATTTTGAATCCTGGAACACTGAGAATAAAGAGAGTTTTGCACAGCAGTTCTCTAAACTAGCAAGGAAAGCAGTTTTCTGGCATTAGAGAGAGAGATAGAGTATGTGACAGAAGTACTTACATTCTCTTGTGTTCCAAGATCTGATTTATGCCAGGTTTCAATTTTAATCAGGAAATCATCCTTCATATACTCATTCTGTCATCGAAATAAAGCTTCTGGTTATTCTTTGGAAATAGAATTTGTCTTCTTATTAGCTAGATAAGCAGCAGCAAAGTCAACTCAAATTTGACCATTATAACTTGATTGGGGTTTGAGGGAACTTCAGATTTATCTGTAAACATGGGGGTTGCTTTTAGAAAAGTTATCCGATCACTAAGTGCACAAAACCAAATAAACCATGAGTTGTTCACTGGGAAAAACTCCACTATTTTAGTGAAACGTGGGAGGAGGAGAGCCTAAAGAAGAAAGTCTACCACTATTTAGAATTTAGAAGGGTTAACGTAAGGTAAACATGCAGAAATTGGCTTTTCAAGGAGAATATTCACCTAGCACCGCATACATGTTTGGATGCAACTCTTCAGATAACAATCAAACTGATATGTTGATAGCTATTGTGCGAGAAGGGAAGGGACAAGAAGCACAGTTCTGCCAAGTAAGCAAAAAACACCCTGTCTATTCCCAGTTATTACTGTGGTTAAAAAAAGACTTCCAAAGGTAACTCTATCCTCCCTCAAGGTAGTACAAACAAAAACACAAGCCAGTGAAACACTTGGCATGGAAAAGGGAAATATCAAATTTAGAAGGCAGATTACTCAGAAGGACATTATGATAGGAACTTTCTTTTAATCTGTTTATCTGGGCAATGGTACATTCCAACACACGTAAAGCCTGCAGTAAAAGATCTCTGTCCCTCATTACAAGCTGTTTGTGGAGGTGCTGCATGTGATAAGGGGCCGGGAGTTTAGCTGATCTTACAATGATTCACAATTACAATGATTTACAATTTCAGACATTGCAAATGCTTGTACAGGTCAGCAGGAAAAACAATACTTACTGTAATTACTGGTCCAAGAAATCGACACATGAAAAGAAACAGATACAGTACTTTAGTGAAAAAAGAAGGCATAACAACCATCACCCTCCTCCCACTGTTAGCAAAACAGGGACAATTCCAGCTTCCCAGAGAGCTGCTGATATTACTGAAGAAAGAAACTCTAGAAGTCTGTCAAAAATAGCTAACTTTGCCCCATTCTCTTCTGGAAATTCTCAGAATTGGAGAAACCCAGAGGAGCAGCAACTAATTATGTACTGCCACTTCTGCTCTCTGGACTCCAGCCAGCTGGATGAGAAGATGGAATAAGTTTGTTCAGCTGGCAGCATTTTACCAATCCTTTCTCAGCTTGCAGATAAGAAACCTCTCCATAGTTCTGAAGCAAACACATGCTGGATTTCAGGGCAGACCTCATCACGCCTGCACGCAGTAACCAGACCCTCTGCATCTCTGCTGCTCATGGTAACTAAACTCCCTGGGTAGTAAGGCTCAATTATTCAACACAGAAAATCAATTAAAGATCCTATAACAGTCGCCATCGGTTCTACCTGAGCCTTCAGAGTATGTTAGCAACTCCAGTCTAGTCTTAGAATAAGGATGTCTGTGGAGCTAGAATAAACCACCAAATTTAGTTCTAAAATTTAACAGGAGGGCTCCATGAAGAAGCAATTTTGTTTTAAAGGTATTGCTAAAATTTGTGAATTTCCCATCCAACATCCTGTCGGCAGAATCATCCCTTAATACTCATCACAGAAAACCAACTGCTTTAATTGCCTGGACCTTAGACTAGCCTAAACCCCTCACAGTTTGAGAACTGCTTTTTATGGAGGGCTGAATAGTTTGACTGACATGGGTTTGTGGGGGAAAGGGAAGAGCAGAAGCAAGAGGAACCTGGGCCATTTTTTAAAAGACTTAATTTCCTCTCAAAGAACACTGCATTATTTTCTGCAAGGAGGAGTTTCTTTCCCACTAGTCCATATGAAATACTGGGTAAGTCAGCAATAATTATAAACTAGAGCCTTCCCATGACAAAGTGCTTTACATTACTATGCATTTTAAGAGCTGTCTTAAAACAGGTTCGTTCACCTTCCTCTGGCCAAGATTCTTCAGTTCTAAAGGGAACAAATTAATCTCTTTAGAAATGGCCATTAAAAGTTAGATGCTTGGCTTGTTATAAATCGAGGCCTGAACCTTGAGGTGTTACAGCAGTAACTCCTACACATTCCAGCCACAGTTTTGACTTCTCAATTTCTTGACATTTGGCCACAGGCAACTCATGCTGACACCCAGAAGAGCAGAACACACAACAAACTGCTTTTTTGGAAGCATTTAAATGACATTAATATCCAGGTCAGACTGCAAAAGAAAAGAGCTAAAGCTGCTGTTCTCCTTGGCAGCAGCCCATAGTTTTAACTATCAGGCAGTCCTCACTTCATTTTTCTGTAAATGTTATAAATTTACTATTCATATTCTAGTACATCTGCAGTACTTGTTTGATAATGGTGTATATAATATGCATATTAAAGTGATATTTGAGCTTTTCAGAGGAGATATGGAAATGTAAGGATGAGCACCATACCTTGTGTATTAAAAAAACACCGTGCTGCACAACTAGATAGTTTGTTTTTCTCCAAACTTAAAAGGCTCTGTGTAATAGCTGTTGTGCAAGAAAGCTCACTAATATCACCTAAATATAAGAAAATACTGGCAGGATAGCACTAACTTCAGCACAGTCGATCCAAATTTAGTTCTTACTGCATCCCGTGCTCCTAAGTTTCAACACTTTTAAGAGCCCTGAAAGCCACACTAGGTGCTGGGAGCCACTGTAGTATTTTGTGCTACAGAGAAAAATGCACATGAGGTTATCCCAGTCTTTTCATTTCTGACCTAAATACCTGAACTTGGCTCAATGTAAAATGATAATCCAGCAAGGCACCTACTCCATACACGAGTTCTTCCCTCCTGCCCTGTACTAGCAAGTGAAGGTTTCAGCAGTATTTCTGAGCTTTTCTTGATTCGTGTCAGGCTGGCAGATTCTGTAAACAGATTTGTCAGCCTCCGCATAAAAACTGCCTTCTGCTCCAGCTCCCACAACAATACAGTTTCTATCTCATTTTGTATTAAGCTTATTACAGTTGAGGATTTTTTTCCCTTATATCATTTCTAGCATATCAAAATCCAAAGTTTTTTTTCCATTATGCCATAAAGTCTTATACTTAATTTTGGGATAACAAGTGCAATTTTAGCAGTGAGACTCCATGCCTTTGTTCTAGCCATTGGCAAAGAAAAAAAGGAGGAGAAAGGTATTGCTAGATATTGTTTAACAAAATCTGATGGAGTCAACTTAGATCTGTTTCCACAGTTTAAGGATTTAGAAAGAGAATTGTTTGCATCTAAACCAGTTCAGAGTTCCTAGCATAGAAACAAACTAGATATTACTGTCCAACTGATTTGCAACTGACACTCAAAAATAAAACTACATAGAATTGAGAAAACTAGGTTGTAAGTTCTGGTTTCAGCATCTCGAGTGATTAATGGCAGATGAAAAACCTATTTTTTATTTTATGATGGCAGTATTTGAACTCTGTGTACTTGAAATATCCATGCCACTACTGTTAACCCATGCAGTTTTCACATACTGAAGTATTATTAACCTTCCTCACTGCAAAGCATATCCCTACCTTTAAAATATTCCATTTAAAGTTATGTTATCTTAAGTAAATTGTGTTGAAAAATTGCTTTTTTCCATGTCGAGTTTCAAGAACAGTTGGAATTCTTAAGTTTACAGTTCCCATAGCAATTGTACCNATATATCTTTGAAAGATACAAACAGCATAAAAGGCAGACAAAAATACTGCGCAAGTTTGGAGGCAGAGTCAAAGATGCAGTTTCTACAGCAACAAAGACCAGAAAAACAGTGGTGGTCAAACACTGTGGCTGGTAACGTCAGTGAATAAAAAGATATTAAATATTTCTCACAGCAGCAGAAAATGAGTTCATCCCTTTGCACAGCCCTCAGAACCTCAGCCCTGGGGTTACAAATGGATTCACTTCACACTTGTTGCTTGAGATTCTGTATTTGCGTCAAGCCACCATTTCCCACCGCCCCAGAAGCCACAGCATTATCTGCTCACGTTTCACCAACTTTGGATCTCACAACAAGGGAAATATCAATCACAAAGCACTGTTGCTCCCTTCAAACTGCACCGAGAGGCAAGAATCTCAGCTCCACAACACTAGACTTTGCTTTTCCTGAGCCACTGGAAGGGTTTCGAAAACAGAACTCCAGGATAAGAGCTGAAACATCTTTTTTGCTTACTTCTTTCCTCCTCCCCTCCTACTTCCCCCTAAAGAGGGGCCAAAAAGCCAGCAGTTCCCAGCCTTTCCCCGCACACTCACCGGTTCTGCAGTAGGGATAGGCATTCCATGCTTTTTCATGTATATTCAGAGCTCCCTCTGGGGCCAGCATTCTCACAAATGTTGGCACTTTGCTGCAGAATTGGGGAACAGGAAAATCGATACAGGTATCAGTAAGAACGGCGTGTAGCAAGGCCTATGGCCTAGACGCTCAGAGAAAGACACAACAGCACCTAAAATGTGGACCTAAGGGATAGATGCCTGGTGGTGGTATTGGTGGGGTTCCCTCCCATCACCACAAAAAGAAAAAAAAATTCTAGAGACTGTTGAGTGTGAACAGGCTTAACTAAGCCTTCTTCACACAACCAGACACAGAAAAAAATAAACATACAGGGTGAACACAGGTTAAAATTTAGGAGGCATTTTGCATTATAGGGAAATTCAAGTATCAAAATACTGCATAATGGGATTATATTTGCTTTGAAAAGAGCTCAGAGACAGATTTTCTTGGGGCAACAGCCACACTGAGGAGGGCAGATGGGCGTTACAGTGATGCTCACTTCAAGCTGCACTGTGCACAAGCTGCTGTAGTTTTCATTTTATCTCCAGGTCTTCCAGACCCTTCCTAACCTGTGATTTACACTAAAATCCCCCATTCCATCTTTCTCTGGCTCTGCCTTTTAACCCTGCCTGCCTCCGGGATGCTTCACTCACCTCTGTAAGTGGTAGATCTTGTGTGTGTACTGGCCACGCTCACCATCTCTTTCGTAGGGTTCATTCACCAGGACCTCCACTCCTTCACCTCCACCAGTTTCATTTTTACTAGCTTCTGCCACAGAATACAGCTGTCCCACTTGATACTAAAGAAGTTAAAGACATGTTACTGTGATAGCTGTAATTTAGAAGAAGTTATAATATTTTTACTGAGAGAAGCCAAGGGTAAATTTATTATCTAGGGAGAAAATGGGAAAATAACATCCACTTGTGTGTCCAGATAAGTAGCTCATTTAACTTCATTTTGACATGCAAAGCTGGAGTGGAAGGAAGAAAGCACGGCCAACAACATAACTATCTTTAACTCTTGGATCTCAAACTCAAAACCAGGACAAATTCAGAAGAAAGTAAGAAAAAGATGAAAGGACAGTTAGGATGACATTTAGAGAGAATCCAGGAGATCTCAGCTGTGCAGTAGTAAAATTCATTGTTATTCACTCTTTTTGGCACACAGTTGTTCAGGTCAAAAGCACTGCCAGTCCTAAATTAAAGAGCATACAGCACTTTATGCATAAGAATCCCAAGGAGTTTCATAAGAAACCTGTCTTAGTCTGTATGTGTATACTAACATGCCTAAACCTCTCTTGCCAAAATTAACAGTCATTTTAGGCTATTTTCTTCACTGAGTTTCTATTTTCCTTCTGAATCTGGTTTAAACTCTGCTCTCTCAGGTCCTTCCCAACCCAGCCCTTCTTCCTTCAACTATATTTACCTGACTCCAGATGACTTCCCCACATCTAAATCTGTTCTTAAATTTTACTGAAATGAAACAACTGAATAAACTATCATTCCAGAGGGCCACTTGGCCCATTCTGTCACCCCTATCCCTACTATTTTTCCTACCCTCTGACTGAAAAGAAATATTCATAGTCCAAACTTAAGCTTATTCAACTAACCTATTTTTGTTTGACTTCGGGCAGACTGCCATAACGTCCCTGCTTTTAGCCACACGCAGCAAACCACTAAGAGGGAAAGCACAGCATTTCTGCAGACAGCAAAATTCTTACCTTTAAGATAATTTTTCAGTCTCTTGAAGAGACTCATTTAGCAGGATTAACCTCCAGGAATCACCCGCATTATTTCATGCCATCCAACCGCTTTCATAAGAAGCTCCTCTCAAATATTTCAGTTAAAACCAGAGCAAAATCAAACATATGGGCAAGAGATCTAAAGATATGGGCAAGATGTAAACACCAATGCACTCTTGCCTCTGGAAGCGAAAAAGCTGATGCAGAGCTTGGCAAAAACATGATCAAATGAAGAAAATTAATGCAGGCCTCTTTGAAACAAAGTTAGAGAATCGGAACAGGTTTGAGGATGGAGTTAAAGCACTAGGTCAAGAGGAAGTGTTCACAGCACGGTCGAGTACAAGAGTTTTCTGAAGTGAAAATGACCAAAAAAACCTGCTGCTGAAGGCAACACACAGGAAGGCTGTTTGGAAAGCCTGGTAAGCTCATCCAGAAAGTGTCAGGCATCAGAACCACAATGACTAAATAAAAGATAAAAGAAAACCAGAGAACCGTCCCCCAAAACAAAACTCGAACTACAAAGCAATGTAATATTGCTTAGGCCTTCTTCCTTTGCACCAGCATTGGCTTGTGCATCAAAATCAGGTCTAGGGAGCACTCAGCATTCCCTACACTGAAATCCAGACTGGAAAAGTAGAATACTGCTCAGAGCGGCAACCCAGAAATAACAGCCTGCTGGCACATCTCCAGCAACAAAGGCAAGTTTCTAGAGTAGTTAAATTTTGTTGTCAGAGCATCCAAAATAAAAATGGAACCCAAGTTCTGTGGAGTTTTATACCATCTGGTGCTAACAGTGACCATGTTCTCAAGCAAACCTTTGACTTTGAGAGCATAGATGTGATGCCAAAGGTGCGAGGCTCGACGTGCTGGCCTCATTCTGGGACACAGCTAGCAGTACAGCAGAGGGATTTAAAGTAGTGCTCTTGTACGTGCTCAGGTCAACCTCTATAGTCATAGGTTTACCACAAAGCCAAATTTAACAAGTCTGACTCCCTGTTCGACTATTCCTGAAGAAAAGCACGCAGGAAAATCAGCCTCCTGAGGAGCAATCAGTGAGGAGCAACAGCTCGGCGGGATCCCTCCAGAAGGTGCTGGCCCAGGTTATCCAAACACCATTTGCGTAGCTGGACAGTTCCTGCACCATCACCAGGAGATCGGGTTTCAGATTGGATTTTGGGCTGCAATATAACTCTCTGCCTCTGACATTTCATACACTATATTGCTTTCCTCGTGACTAACTACAGATGACCTATGCAAAACAGAATACTCATCTCCCTCCAGAGGAGCAAAACATAGGAGTTACAAAATTTTTGAAGCAAGTTGATTATTTTAATAGAGTAAAAGCTACACATGTGCACTCATACAGAAGAGACCACATCATGAGTTTGGCAGCCATAGTGTTAGAGGGGAGGACAGAATGGCACTGATGGCTGCACGGCAAGTTGCAGGACAGACCTCCGGAGGAACAAACTAATTCCTCTTAGTAATAGCCTCTCATTCATTCCTTTTCCCTTTTAAATACACAGGTCAAAGTTCAGACACTAAGAGGATAAGCCCTTAGGTTTGGCATCTTCACTGTTTAATCTTCCCTGTTATTTCTGATCCTTTAATCGTGTTGATAAAAGAGGAAAAAGCCCAAATAAAACTGTCTCAATGAACAGATCCCACAGCACCTGCCTGTGGAAGTTAACAGAGGAGTAGATTCTGCTTCCATGAAGTCTAGAGCAGACAGACAGACCTATCCTTGCAGCCCTGAGAGCTCCCAAAAAGTTTTTCTCTGTCGGACAGCTACCCTTCTCTGTCTGTCACAACATCTTTTATGCAGCTGCCTGCTTACCTTTCTAACACCAAATCTCATTCAGAAGGCCTCATTTCAGTGCAGCCATCTTCCTCAAGAACAGCTATTTCCCAGAAAACAGCTTTGAACACAATTAATAAGAGTCCTTTGTGTTTGGCAAGCTCCTTCCCATGTGAGAGGAACAAAGAGGCAGCATAGAATGTGTACACACAGCTCTAATCCATAGCAGCATTTCTAAGTGGCAGCTGGTGAGACACCCACACAGCAGCTCAAGCCCTTGCTCTCAGAGGTGACACTGGGCAACGTGACGCAGTCGGAGACTACAAGAGTAAAGGTTAGCAGACCTAAGATGCACCGAGTTGGTTTTTGTTGTTGTTCTTTGCAGGGCAAGGATGAATCAAACAGTGCAGGAGGGCAGCTTGCGGTGTGCCCTGAGCAGGACCACATTTTGGCAGAGATGCTTTGCAGAAGGCGTCTGCTACAGCCTAACTCCTACATCGCAGACTTCCAGTTTTAGTCATCACTAAGGCTTCTCCTCCCGCTTGTTCTCATCTCAGCAGTTACTTGGCTAAGCTATTCAGTGTTGAGCTCTTTACACATTGTCACATCTCCCCACTACCTTCTTGATCATTTGTTTTCTCTTGAATTTCTTACTATTGATTAAGCTCCATTTGTTAGAGGTGAAGGGACTGAACACAGAATCACACAACAACACAGAAGATTTCCCTCAGCCCTATTACAATGCTTCAAATATACAATTTAATTTCATTCTGTGCATTATACATTGGCAACAGACTTTTGGCAACAAATTGCCTGCTTAAGATGTGAGCTCTCTGGTCCTTCAAGTAGAATTTCCTTACATAAAGTTAAATTAAAAGTGTCCTCCCCACACCCCAACATCACAGATGATTAATAAGGAACTACAGGCTCAAGAGTCACTACCAGTCTCCACATCCTTATTTAGTTTGTGTATGAGGGAGTCAAGGAAACTGACCAAGTTTTAACAGCTGTTATGCAGTACAGACAAGCACAGACTAGTGGCAAGAACCCCTCCTGCTTAGGGAGCTGTATCCTGAAATGTAGCCCGTGTATCATATGAGAATCCACTACTCTTGACAAGGGACATCATTCCAGAGACACTCTGATGATATGCAGGGCTGCGGAGGAATTATATTTGGTCAATACTTACTTCCCATATCTAAGTGCATTCCTAAGGTGTTTTCTCTAGTATTTTCTTTTCTTCTAGTTATGTTTATTTGCTTTTCACTTTACAGACTTTTCAGTAGGTTACTCAACTCTTTGGACTCCCCGGATCCAGGGTAAAGAAATAGACCTTCGTAAACAGATGACTGCAGGGCATCCTCCAACAAGGAAGTTGCTACAGAGGTAGATTTATGTATTGCCTGAAACCTCAATTTTCTATACAGGCAGCCTACACACAAGTCTCAAAACATGTCTGGCACTGAACAGCCAGTCCAGGAGGGAAAAGAGCAGAGCAAGAGACTCGCTTTAACTGGATGATGGTTAATCCTAGTATCAGAGAACTTAGAAAACCCCTGGGTTGGGCTCCATCCAGTCTAACCGCCTCAAAGAAACAATCTGTATACTGATGCTATGACTTTCCCTTAACACAGCTTGATACCTTGAAGTATCTCATTATGAAGAAGGGCTTCTGCTATTCGGACTAAGGTCTTCCCTTTCTGAGCCCTGAAGCTCCCTAACACACAAAGCTTTTGCGAACACTTCCCTCGCAAGTTGGCATCTTTTACTTTCTAGCCAAGACTTACCGTGTTCTTTCTTCGTCAAGCTCTCCCTCGCACAGGTAGAAAAAAAGATTTAAGCACGCATACTCTAATAGGTTAGTCACACTTGGGTTAAAACTGCCTGAAAGTTTAATGCTGAAAGCATATAAGCTACAGAAAAAGACTAAGCAACAGCCTTTGCGCATTAACAGCCCTCATTCCTCCACCAAAATACTGCAGAGGCCTAAGATCACCAGCTGAACAGTGGCCCAGGCCTGATGTCAGCATGTGGTGGTGCTACAACTGGCTGATCCACAGAACAGGGACCTTGACGCTCAGGCTTTGCTTGTCTTTCACTAGCCAGTCCCAAGGCTGTGGCATATACCACACCAACTTCCAAAGGATCTCCTCTCAAAAGAGTACAAAACTATCAAAATGATGTGCTTAAAACTGGGCAGCCATGATCCATCTCACCACTGCCTATATTGTACATATAGTAGCTGCTATATTCATGGGAAAGAAAAATGAACAAGAGTCCTGTCCTCACAGCTGTCCCTAAGAGTCATAACGAACCCTTGACCAGGGCTCTCAAACTGAAGACTTGCAGTCAGGACCACAACCAAAAATATATCCGGGAGAAGCAGACTACCCCAGCACTGCTATTGACTCAGTCATTCCCATTTCTCAGCTACTTTCCCCGTAATGAGAGAGGCAATGAGAAAAGCATTTACATGGTTAGATTCTCTGCAAAGGATGTACAGTGCAGAAGGGAAGACTGTTAAGAAAGAGGGAAGAATGAAAGGTAAAATGCAAAATACCACGAGGAATCAGATCCAGACACTGTACAGCTACTCCATGGCCAGTTGAGAAATCAAAATCACTATCTCCACAACCTCCTTCACTAAAAAACAAGAAAGTTTTCTTTTGTCAAGATCTAGAGAAGATGGGTCTTAAAGTTTTAGGATGTACCTATATAATCTTTGCTTTGATATACCAGCCTCATCAATCAAAAGAAATTGTTTTAAATTCTTAGACAAACAGTAACAAAAGAATTAAAAAAAAAGAACAGATTAAGGGTAACTCAGATTTGTATTAAAGCTTCCTTTTTATGTTCAAAAAAAAGGAGAGGGGGAGGGGAGAAGAAAAAAAAAGAACAATAAAGTATTAATCAGGAAGAAATTGCATTTTACAAAAATCTGACAAGTTGAGATTTGTCATCAACAGATCTGAAAACACTTTACAGAGGGATATCAGTATCCTGAGGCTTAAAGAAATCGAATTATTTGGCCAGATCGACAGTGACCGAGTGAGAGCACACAGGGTTTCTGAAGACAGCTATATCCTTCTTCTGTGTTTTGCAGTTTTTGTTCAAACAAATTGCCTTGATTGTAAGTTTATTTGTGGTCTGAAAGGGAGGAAGGAAAGAGAGAAGGACTTACCTCCTCCACAGACACAGGCAGGATAACACGACTGAAAGAGAATACAGAAACAGAACAGGAAGTTAACAAATGCCCCTGCAGTTGCAAAACTTAGATGACACATTCCCCACAGCAACAGCTACACAGCTTTCCTTTCCCCTCAGTCTCCTTTCCCTCTAATACAAGCATCCCTAGCACTTGCTTTTTAGTCCCCAAACTCTTTGCATAACGGCCTCTAAGAGAATCTCTGTGTGATATAGCTTAATTGGAATCTTAAACTATAATCTTGACATAGAGCCTTATAGGTAATATTTTCCCAGGCTATGAACAAACACAGGATTAAGATACTTGCAAGTTCTTTCTCAATATATTCTCCTCAATAATCTCATGTTATTTCTTGACAGGCTGTTGTAGACCGTTGTTATGTACTTGAGCAATTTTGCAGTGATCTGTGATAGCCACATATGTATTTATATGCCCTATGTGGTCAGAAGCAACTCCTATTTAGAGGAGCTGTACACAGCTGACTGAGAAAGGAGGAGCTGCCATTTCTACACATGAGTCACTGGTTTCACATTGTGGTTTCCTTATTGCCTTCTAGATTCAACTGACTAGAGCAAAAACTGCCAGAAGTCATACTGAGATTTAGCTTTATTCTTGTCCTTTCAAAAATTTAAGAAGCAATAAAGACACTGGTTTGTTGAGGCCTTTAAAAATATTACCTATGTTCCCCAAACTAAAAATGTATTCTCTCTCAGTTTCAGCAAGGTTGATGTTAAACCAGGGAACTAAAGCAAGGCAGATATGAAATGGATAGAGATACTGTGGATGCAAGTCCCCAGGAGTTCAGTGTATTTGTACTTTTTGAGGGGAGAAAAGACTTTTCATAGCTCAGCAGCAGTCATTCCCTAGACTGGCATGAAGAACCAAAGTAAAAACACTAAGAACTTCAGTAATCCTATGAAGCGAGAGACCGTACTTAGCTCTAACACACAGTGAATACAATGACCATTTTTATAGGCATGGAAAACAATTGTTGCTATTAAAGGAGGTTTGTTTGAAGTGTTTTAAAGATGTATAAAGCTTTACAGAAATATTCCCAAATAGCCTCATCAAAACTGCGGGGGGGGGGCGGGGGGACACACAACAGGTAAGTCAGTATGGCTTCTAAGGCAAGGAAGTATAACAAACTGCTAGACACACGAATACATGTGATACATAGAAACAGTCAAGGTGGCTCTCTGAAAATCAAACTTACACCTCAGAGGCAGATCTAACACATAAAAGCATGATCAGTTTATACACTTTATTTAAGCTTTGAAGAATTTCACTGGTAAGTCTCAACGAAATAAAGATATCATGGGATAAGAAGAAAGTCATCTATACTAAGGATTAACAATCAGTTAAAAAAAATTTTTTTCCCTATACGAGAAAAATGTTACCAGTGGACACCAGGAGGACAAGCTGTAAGAGAGGCAAAAGTTTACAAATTATGCAAGATTATTTATGACAGCAAAGCTTTATGTTGGCTGCAGAATAAAGTAGGAAAAACTACTGCAAAGTGCAGATGAAGTTTGGTGTCAGTAAAGCAAAATAATGCATGACAGGCACTCAGTCTCCCCAAATACGTGGGGTAATGAGCCCCCCATTAGCTGTCACTAGCACGTATCTTGGTGTCCATATGGAAAAGCATCTGGAAACATCAGTTCAGTGGCAATTCAAGAACAAAGACAACTTCAGAACGTGGAGCAGAGAATATAAACAAAAACCATGAGATAATAGCTACACCTCTGTATAATCTTCTGTGTATCACTGTCCTGAATATCTCATATAGTTCTGGTCACTCCATCTCAAAGAGGATACAGAAGAGTTAGAAAAAGGTAACAAATATGATTGGAGGTAAGAAAAAGCTTCTTCATTAGAAGAAACTAGACCAGGCTCCTCAGCTTGAAACAGAAGACAACTAAAGGGTTAAGGCAGGTTAGCACTTTACAAAGTTGTGAATGGTGTGAAGGAGTGAATGGGGAAAAGAACAATGATTATTTCTTAAAACAGAACAACTGTTGGAGCATAATAAAAATCATTAGGCATCATATAACAAACAAGTCAAGAGCACTCCTGTATATCATGCATAATTAAGTTATGGGATTCCTTGCCAATCACAAGAAGCATAAGTAATTTTAAAAAGGGATTTGATCAATTCATGGAAGTCTACGGCACTTACTGGAAAGACACACTGAAGATCATTCTATTCGCTATTTATACATTGCTTCCTAAAAAATCTGCTAGACGGCAAGGTGGGAAAGGACCTTTGGTCCAATTCAGCTGGGTACTCCTTACATAGAGGAGAACAAAAAAGGAAAACTGGTTTACCACAGACAGACTAGGTCATCAAATATGACATCAGGTTAGTTACTTGGTCCAGAATAAAACTGCAGTAAGAACCAAAGAGGGACAGAATAACAAATAAAGATGGAAGACAAAGTATCAGGGAAGAAATTCAATTAGAATTGAGTTCAAGTATTTTATTTGGAAAAACCTGGCATACAGAGGCTGAGTTAAGCCAATGAAATTCTGATTAAGAAGGCAGAAGGCAATAGATGTACATATTATTGTGCAGTTGTGTTTTCACAGAAAGAAGTGTAATAGTTTACAATCCATTTAGCCTAGCAAACAAAGAACGTGGGGGTTGACTAGTATTTATAGGTAGTCAAGTGATAAGGAAGGAGGAGAGAAAACAACTCAAGAGGGTAGGAAGGAAAAGCCTCTCGGGAGTAGTAACGGGAACAGACACTCCCAACTTTGGGACAGAACGTGGCTAGATGGTAAGAAACTATGCGATGTGGTTACCTGCTATATCAAAGGCCCTAAAATACTGCAGAACACTTAAGATACCTCCCAGATTAAGATCTGCCTCAAATGACAGCAAAGGGAAGCCGAGCTGCAGAGAAGGTCAGTGTCATTATTGTCACTCCACAGGAAGAGGAAGTGAGTCTCCGTGCTCAGATTCTCCTCAAGGTCTCCCACTGCAGTTTAAATCAAAACAGGGCGACAAGGCAAGATCTCAACTAGCATTTAAAAAAATCCACGAGAGAGGAAAAAAAAAAGAAAAAAAAAAGACAAACTGCAGGTTATCTGTGGCAGGGATAGGTAGAAATGAATGATAATTGCGACCGATAGGGCATCAAATGAAAGCATTAAACAAAAGCTATTGCTGCATAACCATCAGTAAGAGAAGCTGCAGAGGAAAGACAGATCACAGAGACTGCCTGTCAGTGAAAGATTTGACACAGGGCAAGGTCTCCTAAAATACCTATGGAACAGATAATACCTGTTTGGTTTACTAGGGAGGATGTAACAAGAGGTTACAGCAAGAATAATCTCTCCTCACATGACATGCAGCTTATTTATATTTTTACCACTTACGTGAGGCAGGCAGCAAGCTGCTGAGGCACCCAGAACCAATGAAACAGTAATAGTGAAAAGTCTTGCACCCCAAGTGACACCAAAACAAGTGGTTTCTAAATGTCTTAACAACTGCTTCCTGGAACGCGAGATTTAGTCAAGAACAGTCTCAAGTAGCACTGAAATGGGTAACTTTTACATACTACACTGAGGAAGATTTATACAAGAACCAATACGACAACAAGAAATCAAAAGTAAATTATTTGACTGATTTTGCATCTGTGACTGCCCTTAGAGTCACACGTTCTTTAACAAAGAAGGGAAGGGCCAAAAAAAAAAAAAAAAAAAAAAAAAAAAAAACACACACAGTAATTCTTGACTTTTGCCCACTGGTCTTCATGTTCATTCTTTATATGTTATTTCTAGAACAGGCAGTGTGAAAGACCAGTTAGATAAGCTGCCATGGTGAGAATACCAAGTAAAATGATTTTTGGAAAGCATCCTCCTGAGAAGGAGCGTTGCATTTTCAGGCTCGGGGCAGCTCCGCGAGACGCGCTCTGGGTAGCAGAGCTCCCTGGCAAGCGAGCTTCACTGCAGTGTGAGGCGGGACTGAAACTGTACCTAGGCTCATGAAACGGATAGCTGTGCTGGAACAGAAATAAAACAGCTGCCATAAGAGGAAAAGCACACCTACCAACTATACCCATAGATCAACGAAACTGGGGGTATAGAAGAGCAAGTTTTAATAGCTTTTTGTGCATCTACAACTGAGTGTTTATCCTGTGTTTCTGTCTGCTACACAGCATGGCCGTCCAGAAGGGAAAGGTGTCTCTATGTTACAAAGGCTGCTGCTAAATTCTTTCCCCTCATTGCTGGGTAAAACTAGCAAGGATAGGAAAGGGGGAAAAAATGTTTTTCATGATGAGAGGTCCAATGTGCGACCCTCAGCAGAGTTTGGAAGTTTAGGTCCATACTGTGCCCCTAGGTCTGGCAAAGGAATTGTCAGCAGGACACTGGCACTCAAGTAAAGGCACTTGAAGAAAAGATCTGAAAGGCTTCTCTATCACCAAGATCACAGCTACTTTCCACCAGGAAAAGGGAGAAGGGAAACAAACACACACAAAAAAATCCTCTTCCGCCAATCAAAAGAAGTTTAAAAGGACAAAATGCACTTAATAAAATAATATGTAAGCTGTATCTTGAAGTTAAGCTCAAGAATGCAAGGAGGAAACACGAGCAGTAGGAACGTGCAGCAGGAGCCTCCTGCCAAAGCGCTGGTCCAAAAGAGCACAGGACACCCAGGCGGGCGAAGGGGCCCAACGCAAGAGCGCTCAGAGCGACGTGACAGGGGCTGCACGGGTGCTCGGGACAGTCTGTCCTGCCCCTGGTTTCTTCCCCCTCTTCCCCTTCACCGGACACAACAGACACAGGAGACTCAGGGGCAGCAAAGAATTGAAAGGTGAGGTTTCCACACAGGGGAAAAAAAAAAAAAAACAACAACAACAAACAAAAATGCAGAGCTATTTTAGGTCTGTCACATTTGTTCCTCCTTGATTTTTCTAGGTAGAAATTACATAGGGGGAATAAAGCAGACTAGTCATTAGCCCCCATTACAACTGGAGAGAGGTGAGACCCCCAACCCCGGGGAAACCAGCATAAACCAATATATAAGGAAAAGATAAAACAGCACAAGAAAGCAGCCCGGTAAAAGGCAGCGGTGCCCGGGCCGGGGGGCCACCCTGGACACACGGAGCCAGGTGAAGCCCTCGGCGGCCTCGGCCCCGCC
>VZSV01000203.1:328777-359519 GCA_013398735.1 Nothocercus julius | reverse complement strand
TCCCCTCAGCCGCCGCGCGACTGTTGGACGTTGCACGGGGGGGGGAGGGGAGAGGAGGCGCGAGGGTTTCCCGCCCTCCGCGCGCGCTCCGCTCCTCTGAGGCGCCGCGCGCCCTCTCGCTCACTCGTTTTCCCCGCTCTCATTTTACCGGTTCTTTTAGGGGAAGGGTGAAGGGAAATGTCAAACGAGCGCGAAGACAAGGAGCGGCTGGGTCGTTGGAGGCCGCAGATAACGGAAAGGACTCCCGGCGGCTGCGTGTGAGGAAAGGCCGTTTTGGGGAGCGGGGCTCCGCTCTGCGGCAGTTGCACTCGCTCATTTGCGCTCGCCGCTTGAGAGATGCAGCAATCTGGGCTACGCTTAGCGGCAGGGATAACACCACATAGTTATTAGAAAGAGAGAATTACCAAAAATCCTTTTATTAGGCCTCTATCTAAAAGTACATGGGGCACAGCCAGGAAAATGGCTAAAGAGGGTGAGATTTACTACTTTTGTCTCAGGAATTAGGCAAAGAAAAGACTACCTCTATGTGATTGGAAGAAAAAAAAAAAAAAACTATATATAGTATGTTTAACTGTGATGTGCAGCACCTCTCTTGTAGCATCCCAGCCTAAGGCCATGGTGGTTTGATACGTTTGCCCTGTATTAACTAAGTCTCATCTCTTTCTCCGGTTGCTATCAAAATGAAATTTAAAAAGAAGCAGGGGAAAAAAAAAAAAAAAAAAGGCTTAAGAGAGAGATTGTCCGTTAACTCCTGCCTGGAGAAGCAGCAGCACAAGGAACTGTTCGAAGTGCAGCCAAGCAGGTTGGGTGGCAAAATGATACTGTGTAAAAGACCTGTGCTCACACAGCCTCAGTACAAACCAAGCAATAACTTTATTTGATGTTCAGCCTCAGAAAGAAAACCAATGATTAACTTAATACCACATTTACTTTTTAAGGTAGTACTGTAAGAGTGCACATCACCTTCCAAACACATTGAATTACAACTCAACTGACAGATACAATAAAACAAACAAAAAAGAGCATCAGGAACAAGAGGTGATGGGGAAGCTAATCCCAGGAGGCTGAAAGGATTTTCAAGGATTCTTGAAAATAGGAATTGTCCCAAGAATATAGAGCAAGTGACAGAGGAGTTGGTCACACCAGAGCAATTAGCAGCAATAGGAAGGATGATGGTGCAGAACACAGGACACCAAAAGCAGATTGTGCAAAAACAATCTTCTCTACGTGGTAGAGAAGAGCTAGAGAAGGAAGAAAAAAAGGATTTTTTTTTTTTAAAAAAGGTCATTAAGGGCCTCTAGAGTTTATAATTAATATGTGAGAATGCACCTCCATAATCCATCACTGCTTCAGCTATTTCCAGAGAAGATAAGTGTTGTGAAATCTGATCAGAAGCGTGTGTTTTTACCAGCCATTCCACGAGAAATACACTGGAATATTAGCTTGTGTTACGGATACTTGGCATTTCTAAACTGGGAAGCAGGGAACACCAAAAGTCTTGTAGATAAAGGCAGGGAGAAAAGCACTCAAAGGACAAAAAAGTAATGGAAGTGTGTTGTTTTAAAATTACATTCTTTTCCCAGAGAGTATCTGTTTTATATTTTATAGTCTATTTTGCAAATTCATCAGCTTGTCAAGAGAGAAATCTCCTACTTTAAAACATTTTGGTGATTTACTGTTTTAGTTAAAGTCTCATTAGCCTACAATTTCCCTTTGCAGACAGAGCATGAAGAGGCCAGGCACGGCTGTGGGAGTTAAACTTTTCAATCACTGTAACAGCATTGCAGTTAAGCTGGACTCCCTGCAAATCTTGCTTGTTTTCTGCAGACATCTGTGCCCAATTACATCTTAAGGATTCAGATACTCTATGACAGTAACTGAATAAAGCTACAAGACTCCTATTAAGCAAAATAGCACAGATTTCCTCTGCTACTCTTGATAGCCTCATTATATTAGTGCTATAAAGATTGTTGATGGGTTTTAGGTACTGACATCTCAGTAAGAGGGAAAAGCTCTCTGTCCCTCACTCCATTTTTCCCTAAATAAAGACACTTATTAAACGCATGCAAGCTCTCTGTAGACAGAAAGCACCTGTATACAGCAGCAGCACTAGGACTGAGGGCTCCTGCAAACAGCAGTGACTCACAGATCAGCTTTCTGTTTAATTACATTCAGTTGGGGATGCTTCTACTAAATAAATGAGGTCTTTTCCACAACCACCTCCTAGCACTTCTAATACAGGTTGGGGAAAAAGGGGAGAAAGAAAGGACATGAAAAAAATGCATAAGTTCTAGAATTCAAAAATTATGAAACTAGTTAAACACATTGACCTATATTTTAATTATACAGGTAAATGCCACATGCTGTAGGTGACCCTGTGTGTGCAGGGGGGTTGGACTAGATGACCTCTAGAGGTCCCTTCCAACCTTAAGCATTCTATGATTTAATTGATATAGCCTTTTTAATTCATCTAGCCTTTGGTAGCCCCTTTATTTTTTCCACTGGGTGGCTCCTGCAGGAGTACGGCAGGAATTTTCTTTGTCCTGCATCATTTGGCTAGAAAGCACAAGTGCTATATTCCATGCCAGATTTAAGTAATCCATGATTATGTTTCCATAAGCACCACAGATCAAGGCAGACTGCCCGCAGGCAAGCACATTTAGCAGAACTGTCTTGACAATGTTTGTTTCCTGCACCATACAAGACAACACAGAGGAAGCTGAATGCAGAATATTAGCTGTCCTTTAGGGGCCCAGCTCTCAGGAGATGCAGTTTTTAAGTGACTGTGCCACAGTCGGAAGAGGATGTGCACCTTGTACATGCAGCTATGGCTTTCTTGATAGTTAAATCAGAGATTGCCTTTAAAATTAGTCTGGTCCACAACTACAGGAGTTAAATGAACACTACAGGATCAGATCGTCATTCCACCTGGCCCAGTATATCCATCATGTAGTAGGATATACAAAGAGGCAAAGACACATGGAAAAGTAATCATTCCTCAGCATAGTTTTCTCATTTACAGCAACTTTAAATCTCCCTGAACTAATGGATGTATTAAACCAGGGTTTAACTAGCCCCTTCTAAAGATCTGCATATACTTTGTTCCCCACCACATCCTGCATTGATGAATTCCTCAGCTTGCCTTTGCACTATGAGAAAGTCTGGAAAGGAAGACTCCCATCCACTCAAACCACGACAACTGAAGCTTCATTGAGCATCACGCGTCCTCACGACCGCGGCTAAAGACACACTTGGCTCCGAACACCAAAGGGAGCCCGAAACCTTCACTCAGGGCATATGTGCTCCTCCTCCCTACAGCTGACTGGCTATTTCTAAACATTGTGCCATATCAGAGAGACTGATCACATTTATCCAGTATTTTAGCACAAAACTGGACCAGGGAATATTCCTCACCCAGGACAGGATTTGGAAACTGTACTAGGGGAGGTAGATGGCAGGAGGAAGAGGGTGTTCTGCATTTAATTAAGCAGCACACTTGGAAGGCAGCAGCCCCACCGCTGTCTTCAGGAAAGCGTGCCATTCGGGACGTATTCCGCTGTTTTGCAGAGACAGCCGTAGCAGGGATTTGGGCAGCAGAGTGCAAGATGCCACGCTCATGATTTTGAAGTTAAATAACCCTAATTCAAAATTGGTTACCACACCAAAGTTCTCAAACTGCAGTATTTTCAGGTATTTTGAAATTAAGGACTATGGTGCAGACATACTCACCTGCCCAAAATCTTTCTAAGAAAAGTCTTTCTCACCCCACAAATATCTTGCAGCAAGGTATGAGTCATTTAGAAACATTTACAAAGGGCAAGTATAGCACTACAGAATGCAGAAATCTACACAGAGCCCTCTGGAAATACAGGAAAGCTGAACTATCGCTGCTGGAGACAACTACAAGTGAGCAAGAAACCAAATCAGGACTGTAGCTCCCCAATTATTGCTTGACACAAGGGGAAAAATAAGCTGGGAAGGTCAATAAATCATCAAAGCTATAAAGGCGAACGGAAAATGAAAATTTCCAAACAAAATCATGTTGACAGCAGGCAATACGGCTGTCTTGGAACAAACACATTTAATGAAGGTAACACGTAAAAAAAATCCACAAGTGTGTAAAATACTCAGTGGCAAGTCATTTTAAAACAAGTGACTGAGGACTAAAAGGTACCGGAGTGTAGTAGCTTCTGAACTGCGGCGGGAGCGCTCTGGAGGCAGGGACTCGAGATGGCGCTGCTGTCCCACAAAGCCCCGGTCACCCTGTCCTCGCAAGGGCACCAGTTCCACAGGCTTTCCCTCATCCAGCGATTGCTCCCCAAGCTCCGGGCAAGAGGTTGCCAAGCTTGTGATTTAGGTGAACACCTGGCTGAGCTGAGCACCTGCATGTTCCAGACCATCGGCACTGCAGCTAACACTCAGTTTTCAGGTAATTTCTCACCAGCAGGTCCAGGTGCGCTGATGTTTCTGATGCCCAACTTGGAGTTCATGGGACAGCGGTCGAGCCTTTTTACACTTTTCCAACCAGACATGAACTTGAATGACTTACCGCCACCAGGCTTTGCTGTAAATGCAGGAGTTGGCAGTTCAGAAAGCACCACCACATCTTCAAAACTGCTTTTTTTTTTTTTCCCCCTCTCAGCTCCAACCTTCCTGCAGCCACCAGCTCAGCCCAGCACGCACACCTGGCTGCCCATGCTTGTCCTCAACACAGCACCGTCCTGCTCAGAGCAGCTCCAAGCAGTGCAGTGCTCATGGCAGGGGTACAGAGGCTGAGCTGACCTCACTGAAGGTTGAGGGGAGAGATGGCTACTTAGCCAAGACCCAGGAAACCAATATAAAAATAAGCAAATCAAGAATTCCCTTTGTATTTCCTCTGCAGCAAACAGACCCTGGGGCACCTTTACCCATGCATATTGCTCTAAGTCAGTCTCATCGTACAATCAATCACCACGTTCTCTGTCCAGACAGAGCATAGACATCGTAGATGGCTTGTCATACAGCCAAACCAGCAGCTTTTTGGTCAGTCACAGTAATCTGGTGTTCAGCAGCTTGGGGACTATTATCAGAACAATGTAAATAGGCTATGGCTAGAGGAAGAATTTCGCTGCCACATCGCCCTGACGCATCTTCACAGGATCCAGTTACCAGGGGCAGGGAGTGTTCTGCACTCTTGATTTAACAGCAAGTCAGCTCATGACACATGAATAGCGAGGTGTGTGTGGAGCCCCAGAACCCACCTTCAAGGAGCTTCTTCACTTTACTAAGAACAAGCTGCTCCTCCTCTCCCAGGGTCATCTCAGAGGGAGGAGGTGGCAAAAGGCAACAAGTCTCAAAGCACTTCACTGGTAAACAAGATCCAATTCCTATCTGAAAGGTTCAGGACTGTAGACAGTTTACAACATGTACAGGTGGTTTACAGGCCAGCAGGAGGAGGAATCCAGGCCTCCGAAGGCTTGGGATAGGACCAAGCAGTCCACTAGGCTCTTCGTTTCAGTGTGGAAGGCAGATCCATTGCTCACAGTCTGTGCAATATGTATTAATAAAGAATTTGGGAGGTGTCAACATCAGCAGCCAGCATTTAGCAACATACTGAAGTTCTGCTCATACACATAGGAAGAAATTCTCTTCTCTGTCTCAGAAACAGTCTGGGATACATCTGGATAGACAGTAAAACCACTGGGTCCAGCTACCCCTCAAGCAGAAAGGCCACTGCCAAATTTAAGGGAAGAGAGTGCAGCTTGCGTCTGAGACGAGCCAAGGTCAGGGGAAGGAGGAGGGAAAAAACATCAGACTTCACTGTTACCTTTGCAAACTCAAATTACGTTTTTTCTTCCCCCTTCCCCCATCCCTCCAATTCCTTCTCTTCCCTAGTCCCCTCAGAGCAGAGACACTGCTGCTGGAGAGTGTGATCAGGGAATAATTTAAGACACAATAACTAGGTAGCCTTTATAAAAAGGAAAAAAAAAAGCGTCCCACGTTCTGGAGTAAGGAGCAGGAGGTCTCTTCCTGCCATAGATGTGAGGAAAGCTCAGTCTTGCTGCATGGCCCTCACTCCAGTGCTAAGCAAAGACTGGCAGAGCCAGGAAGGGAAGAGCCTGGCTTATGCCACAGGTAGAGCCCACGGATGTGGCAGGAACCTGTACAGGGGAAGTTGCATTCCAAGCACCAGTTTACACAAAGGCTTCCTCATTAGGAGTGCCATTGATCTTGAGGAAGAGTTTGGCATCATCGTTCTTCTGTTTTCTTTCTCTCTCTAGCCTGCGTCTGTAGCAGACCAGGTAGATGGGAAGACAGAAGCCCAGGAAGCTCACAGCAAGCAAGCCAACATTCACCTGCAGGAACAAAGATTAAATTTAGGAATTTAGAAATTTAGGAATGAAAGTTAGGAAGGCACCAACCTAGCCATGCATGCTGGAGCATCAGAACCCTACCCATATCACTCAGCTACTGGCAATCCAGGAGACGCCCTCTTCAGTGTATTGGCAACAGCCTCCACTGTATTTTTATTTATATTCTTGTGACCGGAGCACCATGTGTATAAAATAAATGCTGCAAGACTTTGTTTTGGATCCAGGTAGAACGAGTCTCATTTCACAAAACGAGTGGGGCTGCTGCAGTGTTGCTATGACAGGCTACAGCTAGTTTACAGGACTGACCTTTGTCAGTCTCAGAAGCAGAAAATGCAAGAGATTAAGCTGTGGTTCTTTTACACCACCACTGCCGGCTGTGGAAAGAGCCTAAGGCTGCTGGAATGCAGGAGTGGGCACACATAGTCTGCTCTTGCTCTTCAAGTCCACCTGTGCCAGGACAGTTATGAGCTGTCCAGAGATCCTCCACCAGACAACACACAATAGCCCTCAACAGCCACTTGGCTTTCCCGACATCAGCAAATCAAAATTTACTGATATATCAAGCAAGCAGCTCAAAGGAGATTTGACACCACCTGCCACACGGTAGCTGCATGCAGGAAGCACTCCAGCAGCCTTCTCGCTTCCCATATTAACAGGGGTTAATAGCATCCCTCCCAGGGCTTCAGTACTTGCACAAAAAGGGTTCTTGGCAGCACCAGGGTAAAAGTAGACTGAGAAGCATGCAAGATCTGCTGTTTGTAACTTTGCAGGAACCCCATCCTTTTCAATGAAATGAGCCAAAACCATCTTCATTACCAAGGTTGCCATTAGGAACGAGACTTACCCAGAGAGGGTCTCCTTGCAAAGGCCCTGTCAAAGCCATAAACAGAGGCTGCTGCAGAAGGGCAAAAAGGGCACTGATCAAAGACTGCAACCCTGTCAAGCTGCCGAACTGAGTAGAGGGGTATCTGTCATCAGAGAAAACAGCAGAATTATTATGTGTCACCTTGGCGGTTCACATCAGCCAGCTCCGATTACACTCCCAACAGACTAACAGAGCAGAGTCCCAGGAGAGGCACAGTATGAAGAACTTCTCTCCTGGCCTTCTGGGCAACTCCCCCTGCCTCTGCAGTTTTTAGTTATAGCTGTTTGTATGAACCTGTTGCACTCTCCAGAAGAGAATGAAGCTGGAGATGGGGCCAGAGGCCTCATCTCTAGATTATTCTCATGACAAACTTCTAAGCTTAAGAATTGTCAGATCTTGTTATTGCAAAGATTTATTTTGTAGCTATACCATATGAGAGCTTGAAGTGTTTATACAACTATT
Organism: Nothocercus julius; assembly: GCA_013398735.1. Classification (NCBI taxonomy): domain Eukaryota; kingdom Metazoa; phylum Chordata; class Aves; order Tinamiformes; family Tinamidae; genus Nothocercus; species Nothocercus julius. The sequence goes on along the minus strand of VZSV01000203.1, from coordinate 351,839 downwards.
GTTCCTAATGCACAAGGATGTTGTTATTTACTAGTTAAGAGCAAAGACTCTTCATCCAGATGATAGCACTTGCGGCTGAACAATCATTTTCATCTGGCCATAACAATTTGCTCTCTTTAGAAGTGAGTGAAACCTGCACAACAGGTTAGCATGTTTTCCTTTTTAGAGGACAAGTCTGATCCTATGTCAAATTAAACAATACTGTTGATTGGAAAGTGTTGAATACCAGATACTACTGATAGAAAAACAGGTCTCAGTAATAGTCCAATGTCTTTCTCTTCAGGACCAAGCAGTCTTTAAAAAGGATCAGGTTAAACTAAGCTTAGAAAAGGAGAAATGGACCAAAAAGTTTAAATATTTAAAGACAAGTCACTTTGAAATCAAAAATACCTTAATTCAGGAAGTTCCAGACAGGATTAATTTACAAGCAAACCGACAAGTACAGGAACAAGCATTGACCTTGCCTAAGACAAAAGTTTTGTTTCTAACTCCTATGGAACCACAAGTTCATGCATTGCTGAAGCCAAGTCTTAGACAGGTTTATTAGCTTGGACTCTCCACATACTAAGATCAAAACCTTTGACAGAAAAGTCAATAACTTTTCTGTTGCCTTGTCCAACAGGTCAGGACAGAGGGGCAGATCTGTTTTCCAAAACAAAATGTTGCTTAATAAGGAAGAGAGTATTTACATTCATCTATTGATAAGATGGAAATGGACAGATGATCCATCCTGGGAAAGGGAGGTTTCATTAAGGGTATCTTGAGCAATGCTTTACTGGAGTAATTTCAGAGCAGGCCAGCAGCAATGTATTCAATTGCTTTATGCACACAGCTACTCATTGTAGGAAAAAAAATTAAACACACACTAGTTCCTACTATATAACATCAGTGTTGATAACCTCGCTGTCCCTTGAGGCTCCCAAATACCTGCCTTATTGCAGTAAATAAGACAGTAAAAGGAATTAACTGTAGGTCTAAAAAACAAAAGCATCAGCTAGGACTTCAGTCCAGCTACTGCCATGTCCAGCTCTGATCAAGGAAGCAAGTCTCAGTTTTCCCCTCTATGAAGTTTTATCTTCCTGAGTTTCCTCTCAGATGAAGAAATTATCAACCCAAACAAGGCCACCTGGCCAGTCACACACTATAAATAAGTGGAGACTTACACAGCTGCATAGAGGCCTCCCACTGCTGAGTGGATGAATCCTCTCACAATTGTGTGCAAAATGAAGGAAAGAATCTGGAAAGAGAAGCAGAAAATGTCAGGTGTCAAATACCACTTAGATGTACTAGACCCCAACACACCACTGTTCCTAAAAGCTGTTTTCCTGTTTTAGCACCAAGGCAGGTTTGAGGAGCCCAAATCCTAAAGATTAGCACAAGGAAAACTGTTCTCGTTTCTAAAAGTAGCACATTTCCTTTCTTTGAGAAGGCCGGTACGTAGCGCCCCCAGGTTAACCACACAAGACCTATCTGATTTGGAGCTGGCAATGTTGCAAAGACATGACCCCAGCAACCAGGGTCAGGGTCATAATGCTTTTTTATTGAGCTCTTTGCCAATTCAGTTAATTTTCCACAAGTTATTGCAGACGACAGGCAAGTATGAGCAAACTATAGCTCTTCTCCTATGTCATCAAGGTATTTTCAACTATACTATAAAATCACTAAATTTCTCTGCCAGAGACAGCTGGTGCCACAGAACAAATATTCTAACAGATTTATAATCCCATGAGTATCTTTGGGCATAGGTCAGGGCAGCATTTGGTGCTAAAATAGCTTACTGCTTATATGGGTGTCACGCATCTTACTGCAAATTTTCTGACAGTCAACAGCTTAAATTAGGCCCAGGTTAAACAGAGGCACAACTGAGAGGACCTCAGCAGGAAAGTATTTGTGACTACAGAGCTCAGCTGCAGAAACTTAGAAATGAGGAAAAAAAATGCAAGTCAACTCTGACATTTTAACTATAGCTACTTCTTTAGGTTCTCTCTAGAGATAAACTGTACTCTATTACTTGTTTTAACTCCAAGGCAGCTGGGGCTCTCCCAAACTCCCCCAGCAGTGCCAGAAAACCCTCCTGCCTTCAGCTGGCTCCCAGGGCCTCCCTGCACTGTCTTTGCAAGGGCCATTCCCTCACTGCCAGCCCCCCAAGCACAACCGCCCCTTTGGCCTATTCACCTGCAGTGGTAGGTTAGGAATAAGACAGGTGACTCCAAATCCAACCAGCAGAAGGTTTGTGAATGCAAAGGCATTGGTGGCATTGGTGATCTTCTGGATCTGACGATCACGTTTTTTCTTTTTCTTACCACTTCTGGAAAGACAGTGAGAACTGCATTACACAAAACACTCCCAGCAGCTACCAGAACCCACAGCAGGATTTTCCACATCCTGCATCAGCCCTGTCTAAACCAGTTAGGCTAGAGATCTGCCTAGCAAGACGGTGGAATTTCTATCAACAGAAGTTGAGAAGAGGGCTGGGGAATTATTTCAGTGCGGTTGCTCACACTGTTAGGCTAGGATAGCCTAAGGCCCCCATTACAACTTAAATTTGCTCCTCTTAACCAATGTTAGTGGGTGTGGAAGAAAGGAACATCTTTCTGAAATGGTCTTTTCAAAGCTGAATACAAGATACAAATTCAGCCCTCAATGCCACAGGGGCATGGGTTAGATCACAAGTCATATATTGGGATACAGAAATAAAGATGCTGTATTCACTAGAATATGGCATCTTTCTGCCCCATCCAGATTGCTCTAAATCACTTCAGTGTTTGAAACTACGTAGGGCAGAGGGGCCGGTTACGTGGCTGCACGTCCCGTGTGCTGCACGCTACGCACTGCTCAGCGTTGCTCTCCTCGGTCTCTTCCGAGGCATCGTCGCACTCTTTCAATCGCCAGTCCATGATGTACCCGATGACGGGCGCCGTCAGCAAGCACAGTAGTTGAAGCACCCCAAAAATGGAAGTGTAAAGACTCACTGCAGGGGGAAGAGAAAAAAGCGCATCAGTTCAAGGGGTACCCCAGCAGCTACAAAACTCAACAAAGAGAAAGTCCTTTCCCACTGACCAGCTCTCTCGTTAAGAGCTCAGACCCCACGTATTCACATGCTGACAGGGCTGAAGGTCCTGAGCCACCAAAGCCCCATTTCACCCATTCGCTTCCCGGACACAGACCATACACTGGACAAACTGGTTTGCAAACACTAGTGCATCACTAGGAGAGCCAAAGCAATCAGCCCAACGCAGCAGCTAGGTCTCCAGGAACGGCACCCTAGTAAATGCTCAGTGCCAGAAGGCTTCTTATGGCCAGAAGCAACAAGGAAAATTCTCCTAAAGCAATAAAGCCTGAACAGCCACCCCTGCCTTTGTAATCTCCTCTCCTCCCCTGCTGGAAGCTCCAGCTGGGAAGCTCCTGCCCTAGCCCAGCATGGACAAGCCAGGCTGGGAAGGTAAGGGCTAACCTGCTGTGTGAACAACAGATCAATTTGGAGGTTGCACGGGGAGAAGGGAGGATCAGCAACAAGAAACCCAGCACCCAAGATCAACCCTCAGCACTTCAAACCGCTGAATATTCCCCACGTATTAAAGGTGGGAGAAGTCTTACGTGGATTGCTATAGGACAGTGGATATATGCAGACTTGGAAGAAACTCTCCCCTCCTGCTACTAGACAGTTCCCCCCACCCTGCGGTGCTTTTTCCACTTCCTCGCTCCAGCCCACGTGATGGATCCGCAGGCACCGCGGAGGGGCTGGTGACTCAGTGCACCAGAGCTCCGAGAAAAAGATGCAATTCCGAAAGTGCCCATCTCAGCACAGGCTGCTCCCGAGTTACAGCAGCATAAGCAAAACATAACCAAAAGGAATGGAGTTTGTCCCTCCCTGCACATCTCTAGAGCTCTCTTGAAGCAACACAGCCCTGAGTGATACCAGAATTAGCGTGGGAATAGCGAGGGGTCACCAGCAAAATGGAGCAGGGCTCCCTCACTGTGCCAGACCTGGCACCGGGCGACACGTTCCTGGCCCCAGTCACCAGCCAGAAAACTGAGAGGATCTTCCCGCTCCGATCTCCAAAGGCCCCTTCCTGATCCCATCGCCAGCGTGCGGATGAGCCCTGGAGCAGCCCCACATCCTATCTCGCTATAGCGGCTGCCGCAGCCAAGAGACAGGTGGTATCGGCCTCTGCAAACACTCCTGGAGCCGGTTGTCTGGTTATTTTTTAATAGAGGGCGAGAAGCTAGCCACCTTGTCGAGGTTTGCTTCTTCAGACTGCTCTGAAGACCTAGTCTTGAGCTCTAAATGCAGAGAGCAGAAGCCAGTTTGAAGCGGGGAATCAAGTCTATGTGGAAAATGCAGGAAGGGGAGTCTGCGGCTGCAGAAATAGAATCTCTTGACTTCTCTATTCACTTTAAAAAGTCATTTCCCTCCACCCAGGATGAAGAACAACACGTAGAAAATGCCTGCAGGTCTAGTCGTAGCATGGAGAGAAGAAACAGTGAAGGGTGGTGCAAGGGAACAGCCCCATGGGCTCCCCAGCCAACGTCAGCATCTTGGAGCCGGAACTGCCCTGAACAAGCAGCACGTGGCTGAGGTTTCCAGCACACCCCGATCGCACCCAGGTCTCCAAATATTGCAAGATTTAGTAACTAGATGTCAATTTAGGAGTGACATGCCCAAATTTCAACTCCCAAGCACAAGTAGGAAGACAAGAGGAGCAGAGTCAACAACCTGTTCATGCTGTCATTTAGAGGGTTATTGAACTCAACGTCTCCGTCTCCCGAGGGTTTTCAGGAGATAAGTGGCCAGGGGCTGAAGGTTTTTCCTGCCTCTAGATTTCAGGACAGGTCTAAGTCACTGTAGCACTCAGAAGCAGAGCTATCAAAAAGGACTAGCACCTGATAAGAAATTAGAAGATTTTGCTCTTTCCATTATTTTCCCCACCTCTCTCCTGTTCTGCTCCTCTTTGCATTTTCTTAGGAAATAACATTACTTGCAAGAACAACTCCTCTCTCCTCCTCCCGTGCCCAGCACTCCCAAGCGCAGACACAGGTGGAGTCCTGAAATCCCATACGTGTAAAAACCAGCAAGAACCAAGGCGCCTGAGGGAGCACGGTGTCCCATCCTCTCCTGTTCCCCCTAGATTAGATTTCCAGGGATCCGCAGGCTTCTTGGAACTCGCTGCCGCCACTGCTGCCACCAGACAATACCTCCGTTTTGCTGATGCCATGGAAACACCAAGGCAGAGGGCTGCACCACAAGCCCGGGCTGCGCTAAGGGGGAAGGAGGGAGGAGGAAAAAAAAAAAAACAGAAAAAAGGAAAAAATAAAGAAAAATCAAAACCAGAAACTCTCTCAGAGGTGGCACAGAAAAGTGATATAGCCAAGGGGCATAACCCCTTAATGCAGTGCTTGGTCTAAGCGGTATACCATTAAGCCTAAAACACCAAGGAGGAAAAGAAACAAAAGAAAAACAACAAGAGCAAGAAGGGTAAATGGGGAAAGAAAATTAGTGCGAAAGAGTTACAAGATAAGCAGAGCTGTGCTGGGAAAAGCAGCAGCATGGAATCTGTCCTGTTTACTGTTTAATGTCTAAATTAGCTCTCGTGCCAGGAGATAAAGAGCCGAATGCCACAGGCTGCAGAAACAAAGCGACTCCGGGAATGCCAGGGCGCTCCGGAGCTTCCGACGCTCCGTCCCTCCCCCTGCGCCCGCTCCCGCTTTCGCAGGAGGTGCCTCTTGACTTATCAGCTGCATGCAATCCAGATGCAGCAAGTTCAAACTGGATCTTACTACAAAGCACACCAAAAAAAAGGAATGGGCCGAGTATTGTTTTGCAATCCTGGGTCTTTTCGACAACAGCAAACTAATGTACTCTTTCCTGTTTGCTCCGTGCGCTGAATCAGAGCGGCAGGCGCAGACGAGCGGCTGCCGCGAGCTCCCCGCGCACAACAGCGATGACTTCAGCCCTCCCACCCCCGCTGCTGGGCCCTGCACCTAGTCCAACCATTAGTCATGGGGAGTCAGCTGCTCCACACTTCGTGCTTGCTTAGGATAAGCAAAGCAAATACCTGATGAAATAGGGTTCCCAATGAAAAAAATCATCACAGTGTGTCCCAAGAGGCTACTTGGAACAACCCATCTGGGGTAATAGCATGGAAGAGGGTTTAATGGACGTGGAGCTAAAGTTAGCTTGACATTCAAGCGCCTGCCTCACTGCCCCAGTGCCCTGGGCCAGCTCCAGCTCCGCTAGAGCCCCCAGCAGCTGCCGGCTGCTCGTTGGCACAAGCACTTGCCAAGCACCGTGTATCTGCTGAGTAATTGGGCACAGTGGCTTCTCGCGAGGACCGAGGCTGGGGCAGGTCCCAGTTCCAAGGGAACGGATCAAAGTTTTCAGATTACCCTACCTTGATCTTCATCTCCAGATAGGAACTCAAGAATGGTGTTCATGGCCCCCATGTAGAAGATGAGCCTCAGCTGAGTGACACACATGGTGATAAGGCTGAGCAACAAGATGGGGCTGAACACGCTCTTCATGAAGGAGGGAGACGCTGCAGGAGGAAGAATAAAGTCTCTGAAGAAGGCAACATCTCACTGTAAACAGGCACAATTTGATGCAGTCCTGTGCCACATGCTCTAGGTGACCCTGTGGGAGCAGGGGGGTTGGACTAGATGATCTCCAAAGGTCCCTTCCAACATTAATGATTCTATGATGTCAGGGCAAGCCCTGGCTCCTGGGTTAGCTGGCCTAGCTAGTCACACCAAAACTGCACACAGTGACAGCCCCATGGAGTTCACAGCCACCATCTGGGGCAATACAGGCTTCCTCCATGAGTGGCTGTGGGGACGGGGAGCAGAAAGGAAGTCTCAGTTACACGGGTTAAAATGAAATTTCAAACAGAAAGACTTGGTCCTGATGGCAGTTGTCCGAAACAGCAGTGACCAACGTCACTGTCCTCCTGTAGCATCTTGGTTACCCAAGCTGTGCCCCCCACCATGCCAGCAGCAAACAGTGTTTTGAGGCAAGCACACAAGGGCAAGATTCTTTATATAACTAAACCTGCCTTTAAAGAATGGCAGCTGGCACCTGGCCCTGGCAATATATGGATCACGTATCACATTATGTCTTGTATAAACAGGTCTGGAGCATGGCAAAGACGCCACTGGTCTCCTGCCAGCGCAAGCGTCCCGCGGGCGCCCAGGGAACCACACCTGTGTTGTCAGGTTGGCACTTCACTTCCAGGTCCACCGTGGACAGGCAGAGCTTGTTATTCTCCTGCAAGGCTGTCAGCTCTTTGGGGCCCTTCATGGAGCTGCCCACACTGAGACGGCGTCCCACGGTCGTCACTTGCTTGTAAAACTGCTTCCCAGTGATTTTGTGGTCAAATCCCAGCCAGCTGAACTTTATTTTCACCCTGTTGGGCAGTAAAGAAAATGAGAGCTGCAACACAGGGTGGTGAATCAGAGGTAGCAAAGTTGCAGGAGTCAGAAAAGCAACAGATGGATTCAAGCACTGGTTTTCATTTACAAACCCATAAGTAGTCTGAGATCCCACAGCAAACAGACACTTCCCTTGGGCCATTGTGGCACAGGTCAGTATAGAAATGCTTATTGCTACTGGCAGAGCATTTTCTTTTACAAACTCTACGCTCTGGATGGCTCAGCCTTCCACAGATATTCACCAGTCAAGACATAAAACTAGGTGTGTACATAAATCCCCAACCCAAGAAGCGTCATCAGTTAACAGGCAAGAGTTCCTTGCCCATTCCTCCAAATTATCTGTGCTGGCCCTTTCTAGAGGGTTGAGGATGGGAGAAACCTTTGGGGCAGTTTAGATGACACTTACGTATAGTCCATGTCCTCTGGCCCTGGGAAGGGTTCCAGTGGCCAGTTGAAGAAACAGTTGAGGAAAACTAATCCTGCACAGCTTGCCCACACAAGCAGAATAAGAATGAAGGAGACCCCGAAGTCATATATAACCTGGAAATCACAACAAAATATGGTTATTTGCTACCAGAAGTTTGGGGTGAAGCTGTGGGGAAGAGCAACAAACAGACCATTCTCTTTATGGCATTTGTTGAGTTCTTGGGACAGTCATGTGGAAAGTCTGCAACAGACAGGAACTGAATCTTGCACACATTTCTCTAACAAATGCTTTAACAAATAGTCTCTCTCTTCCCACATTATTGCCAAATGGTGAAAAACCCAAGCACACGAGTACCAGTCATGAGTAATAAGCTGACAGCCTCACCTTGATTCCTGGAAAAGTAACAGCAGAAGAAGCATAGGAGCCAATCATCAGAGCAATGAACGTGGAACGAAGGTCACCAAACATGTTGGGCAGCTGGGGAAAGGAGAAAAAAAATGGTTGAAACACATTGTGGCCAAGGGAAGGAAAGAAAAGGGAAGGAAACTCACTTGAGAAGACCCTGGTATTTAATATTGAGACCTCTGGATACCAGAACCTGAAGAAAACTCCCCCCCCCACCTCCTTCAAAGAATGAGGTAGCTCTTGATATCGCTCTGGGACACACAAGTTACAGGCTGCGTTTTTGTCTCCACTGCCAGACAGTGTCTATGATCCAAGATTAACACGTGCAATAGGGCTGCTTCTTTCCAGACTGACCACATACTCTGCATTCACTACCTTTAACACAGCCTGTTTGTCCTGCATTGCACCTGCCCCTGTTCTTTCTTGGATAGCTCCTCTCCCCAAGTCTGCAGCTTTTTAAATAACCAGAAAAAAAAAGTTTCTATCTATTCCTAAGGATCTGCAAGCTGGAAATTACAGGGACAGCATTAAATCACAGACTGCAGAGACTTCAGCCCCTGAAGCTGGTCAACAGGCAGAGATGGAGCTTCAGGCTGACAGATTTCCCTCCCATCTCCTTTTTCAGGTCACTCCTCCCCAAATTCACTTTGCCATCAGTAGCCTGACAGTCTCAGAGGGCCTCAAAGCAGGACACCGCAGGTGCCTAGGACTGAAGCACAACCACCATTTTATCTGCTTAGAGATGTTGCACAAAACAACCTGGAGAACATTAGATGGAATCTGAGCAAGTACATACTCTCTTCAGATTCCCCTTTCCCGACTGCAAAAACAAATCCATCTTTCCCAGGAGCGGCAGTTAAGGCAAGCAAATCTGGCTTGTGTCACGGCAGGAGCAGCGTGTTTACAATACAAGTATTCCGATGCAGGAACGCTCCAGGATCCATCTGGCTGTTTATCATCCCTCCGTCTCACTGCGGAGCTCTCAGTGCAGTGCAGCCTCCAGGTCCTCGGATAACCCCGGGCGGGGAGCAGCAGCAGTGACGAGCAGAGCCTGATGCTGCCGGAGATCCCCGAGCGGCCGTCGGGCCGCAATCGCTGCGCTCGTCCGCGACGACGATCCCCACACCCATCCCCGGATCCCTGCAGCTGGGATTGCTGCCAAACGGGCTGCTTTCAGGAGCCGCAGACAGGAAACAGCAAAGGATCCAAAGGTCTGTTACCAGGCACAAAATCCCTCCTTGGAGGCAGCGGCCTAAATACGCATCCCAGAAAACAGTCTCTGCAGCATAAAATAGCTGCAGGTTGCAAGGAGGCTGGTCGCTGTTACCAGGCAGGGCATGTGCTTAATCTCAAATACCCCAAACTTATCCCCAGAAATGGCAACAAGCAGCTGGGGAGCTCGGCACAGGGCAACAGCTCTGCAAACACAGCTGCTTCTTGGCTTGGGCAGAGTCACAGAGATGACAAAAAAGCCTTTTTCATGCAGCAGACGAGCAACTCTCAGGTGGCTCCTCTTACACTGGGGGCTAGTGGAGACAGAGCAGGCCAGAAAGCAAACGGTCATGCTCAGAGAAAACCCCGACCTGCCTCCACCAGCATTGGGACCGAAGTCCTAGAAAGACTCAAGATTCCCTAAAATCCTATTTGGCACCAAGCAAGTAGCCAGATTTTTAAAAAAAAAAAAAAATTGAGCAGAAGAGATGCTTTGGATTGGATAGGATCTAGAGAGGCAACTGCAACTGCTGAGCTGGGGGAAGAAAAGCCTGCGAATACCCAAAGGAGCAAAGCGGAGGCAGGGAGAAAAGCAGTCCAGACCTAGAAAGAAAACATCACAGACTGCAAGTGCCAGCACTGGTGGTGCCTCTGCAGATCTGTACTAAAGACCAGCTACTAAAAAATCACACAGTTTTTACTAACCTATTTTTCATGCTGTCCTTACAGCAGTGAACCTTGGAAAAAAATTAATAAAATCTGTGGAGACAAACAGGCACAACAAGAAGGCTCTTCGTTTTTCTATCCCCAGAAAGGTCTGATCCTCAATCTAGTCTCATCCTTACACTCCACAAAGGACCCCAATAATTTCTGCCTTTACTAGCATGATTTTCCCCATTCCAGAAGACAGAGAGACTCCTAGAGCTTCTAGTTGTTTAAAGGTTAGTAACACCCAACATATAATTAACTTCACACCTTGTCTGACAGACAGGATACGTAAAAATTACATTAGTGGGTAACTGTTTCTTCCTGGGGCCCACTGCAGGTATGTCATTCTTAACCCTGATAACAGCATCTCAGTTTTGCAGATGATTGTCCCCTCCTCTGTTCTATACAGGGTTTAACACCTTTGATTACTCTTAAAATTTTTCGGTCTTTCCCTGAAGAGTCCCCACTCTCCCAAGTGAGAAAAGGAAAAACCCATGAATGAACTAGCTACTTCTGCAACTTTATAACAAAGTTAAACAAAAAACACACTTAGAAATGGTAGGAAATGACAGCTTAAACCAATAAACGATAGCACAGTCATATTATCAAATCCAGTTTCCCTCTTCTTGCAAGGACTGCTCAAGAGAGCCATGGAGAAAGTCAAGGGACTGAGAACTGGACAACTGAAGAATGAATTATTTAGGCTGAACTTTGTTTTCCCTATCAGGAGGTATATTTGGACATTATACATGCTTTAAAAATATGTTCTCCAGGACGACCTCAAACCACCCCATTTGTCCAAGCCATACGGAAAATCCCGTTCCCCTTCTCCAACAAACAAGAGATCACAGAGCCCTAAATACTCCTAAGATTTCCGAGCAGAAAAGATTCCCTATGCAAAGATGCTCCCCCCTCCCTGGCAAATTAAAGGGCGCTGTTTGTAGTGGAGAATAAGAGCAAAGCAGCTGTAATTCTCTGAAAGGAAAACAGAACAGGAAAACAATCTATAAAAGGCCCTTTGTGGTAATTTATCACACATGTTTATTTCTTTGCATGAAATAGCTGAGGAGCAGAACCAGCGCCAGATTCTTCTGCTGCTGTCAGAGCCACCAACACAGATCTGTTTCCAGTTCCAATCTCCGCTCATATTGGTCAAGACTGAGTCACGCGGCAGGAGTCTCCCCTCTGCATTTCCACACCAGGCACAGCCTGACCTTGTTCCCAGAACCGGGAACTCCACCGCTCGCTCCTCCCCGAGCCGCAGCGCCCAGCAAACACCGATGCTCAGGCTCTGCAACTTCCCTTTGCATCAACATTAAATCCCGGGGCTGACAAGGGCTCTTTCCAGCCCCTCCGACCAACCGGGGGTGGCAGGGGACAGGCTGGCGCTGCAGCGGGTTCCTCCCGTTTCACGGAGCACACACAGGTCGCTCGCTGCCGGCGGGGAAGGAAGTCACCTTGCTGTGACTTGGGCGCCCACGCCGGCCAGTGCAAACCCGCTCAGCACGAGCGGCTCATCAGCGGCCACGGGCCGTGCGCACGAGTGTCGTTAAGAAGGACTTGGAGCCTCCCCTGCTCAGCCTTGCCGTCCCAGCCACCCATGCTGCCCTGCCAGGCACCGACCTGCCACCCCCAGCGCCCACCCTGCTGCCCTGGCAGGGGCCCATGGCACTTGCAGAGCCACAAGAGGCCAAGTCAAGATGGTTCTCAAGACACCAGCTGTGGCTCGTGGGCAAAAGCACCAGGAAAATACTAATAAGGTGCCAATGGATAAAATACATGCGCGTGTACCAGCCATCCGTCACAGCCGCGCAGTGATTCAGGTGACGCATCTCCCTCCCACTTCGGACTATTTTGGATCCCATTAACATGCCTCAGGTACCAAAACGCCTCTCTGCAGCTCTGCTCAGAGGCACAACAGGCAACAGCTGCATCCAGGTTTGAGGACCCGGATCTGAAGCCATCGCAGCTCTCCAAACAGTCAGACAGGCTTTCTCTGAGGCCTCCCCGTGCAAACTCACAGCATCGCTGCTCCTTCAGAGTTCCTCAGAGCCTAGATCCTTTCCTGCAAGATCCAACCCTCCTGCAGCAGCCGTGTAACCAACTCTCTAATGAGGGCACTAATAGGTGGCTCTACTCATTTCTTCAGCTAAAAGCCACCACACTGCAAATCCAGTATCTCCTCGCCCTCCCTTCCACTATCTGTGGTGGCTTTGAAGCAATCCATTTCCCTTGGATACTCAGCCAGACCAAGATAACCAGTGGTGGCAGCAGCAGGATGGGAACCCTCTCCTCACCCCAGCAGCTGCTCTTAGGTGCTCCTTCCTGTCTTTTATTTGGAGCAGGGCAGGACAACGTTTACCCCATAGCTCCTTGGGGTACTGGCCAAGGCTTCCTGAAAGGGACACTACATAGGAATGAGAAATCAACATCTGCACAGTTTTAAAAGCTTTGAATGTATAAAAACAACCATCACAGCAACATCACAGTAAACACCATGATCTCTAAATCCACCCTGCCAAATTCAGGTCTGAGGAGTTCAGCCAGGGCCTAAGTCATATTAAATCAGAAGCAACCTTAACACAAAGTTCTACTTTAACAGCAAGTTCAAAGTGGTGCAAAAAGTTTCCAGCTCCAGTCTAAGACATGTCAGTGCTTCCTGGGCTGTTTTTTCCACTCAGCCCCATTTCAGCCACATTTACAAGGTTAGGAAAACAAGGCAGAAAACAAAGCAGCTACTTTGAGAATTATATTGTTTCTATTTCCAGGCAACAGGAACCCCAAAAGGCACAAAGCCAGCTGACACTGAGTGATGGCTGCAATCAATGGAAGATCTAAGTGGTCTGTGCAGAAGGAGCTGGGTGCATTCAACAACTCAGCATTTCCAAGAAAACCTGGAAGGTTTCCCCTGCTCCAAACAATCCCAGCCCGTTATCATTCTCATCAGCAGCCCAGCAATTAGTTGGCACTTGCAGAGAGCCAGTCCTACCCGGCTGCAGGGGGTTTGTGCCTTCCTTCAGCATGTGAAAGCTAAATCCAATGCAAATACATGTGTAACCCGCCCCTGTCCTGTTCCAGATAGCTGAGCACTCTGTGTACAGGCACACAGCAACTGGAGTCCAACACAAAAACACTCCTTTTCACCTTCACCCCAGAGGCAGGTAGCAAGGCACAGACAAAAATCCACAACTTAGAAGAACAAGCTAAAACTCAGGTTTTCAGATAGGAGTGCACCCAATTTTTGATTTGCATCCAAGTAAAACACATGGCACTCAAGCCACAGGCAAAAGATCCACTTCATTCTTTCCTGCTAGCCCAGCTCACAGCATAATGAGGGATAAAACAGTCATGTAATAATTCTTCACTTACCGTAAGCGATGTGAAGGTCATACACATCCCTCCAAAGCCGTTCAGTGCCAGTGCAATGAATATCAGCACAGATAGAGCTGCAACAATAAAAAAAGCCCAAAGTTTACTGAGGAAGAAGAGGAGACCACAGAGTCCTTAGGGTACTGGTCCTAACATGTGAAGCATCAGTAAAACACCTCTCTGAAAGTGCCATGCTGCTCCTGCAACCACACACCGATCACGAGGGAGCACATTGTGTGCAATTACCTATTTCTTAACTCTGAGAAATCCATGAACTTGTTTGAAATTACTCACATACAGCACCTGGAGCTGCCCCAAAACAAAGCTGAGACCTGGCGCTCTCAGGTGCTTAGTTTTTGCTGTGCCACTTATGGCCACAAAAAACAGCCCTCCCCAGGGTCACTGAACTCGTACAGGCCAGGAGCTGCTTGACTTGTGTCCCTAAGATCCTGGTACTGCTTGGTCAGGGCCCACAGTTTCATGCACATTTATCTGCACCCCAGAACAGAGCCCCTCAGCAGCACCACAGCCCCCAAACCTTTGCAGTCCAGCACAGAAGAACATACTTACAGTCTGGGTTGCTGGCACCATATGCAATCAGCACACAGGACACAGCAAAGCAGGCACTGAAACAGAATCGAAGCCAGGAGTCTTACCAACAGCCAAAACTACGCATGCCTCTACCTTCTCAGCACTGGGTCAAGTAACCCCTGTGCAATTCGTACAAAACACAAGAACACTGGCAATCTGGGCAGAAGAATCTAGGGAAATACCCAGGTATTACAGAAAACATTGCAGAGAGGCTGAGGAGCCAGGCTTTCTTCTCAGCACTCCGGGATGGCTCCTGCTGGACCCAATTTCCCTCCTGGTTTTGACGCACAGACCTCAACCAGATCTCCCCAGGAGGTGACCAGAGACAGCAGCAGCCTTCACCCTGGGGCACAGTTGTGGGCACAGCACTGAGTCCTTCCCAGTCCTCTCTCAGAAGGGGCCTGAGTCACAGGGACTTGCTCTGTTCTCCCTGTTCTGCCTACAGGCCAGTTTGGTTTCTGCTACAGTTCAGCAGAACTGGGGCTCAGTGCACCCACAAAGTCAGATCCCTATGTGCTGTTGGCAGAAGCTGCTGACAACTTTGCTACATGGGGCAGAAATCAACACTGAGCACTTGCATGGCAAAGGAGGAACCTAGAAAAGGCAGGTGGGATGTGTTTGTCCTCAAGGAAACTCCCTGGCTCTGGCAAACTGTGACGCAACATCTCAGATTTATGTTCCCTAGGACACGGCTCCAACATCAAGGGAAGGAGCTACCCTCCATGATTCACAAATGACTCCGCTCTTCCTGTGGGCCCCATCTGACCAGGGAGCACAGAGTGACACTGGAGAGCTGAAATTTGGACTTTGAGTCCCAGGCCTGCCCCTCAGGGAACAACTTATTGTGCAGCTTGATACTGGCTGAAGTCATCCAAGAGCTGCTCCAGAGCCCCATGCGTGTCTTGACCGATCCCAAGTCCAGTTCACCTCCCCAAACCCACATGGGAGCCCTGACACCAACCTGCCCAGCAGCCGCAGCTTACGAGGGCCATATTTGTCCATGACGATCCCCAGGGGCAGGGTGATGGCACTGAGCAGGAAGGAGCCGATGGTGAAGGCCAAGTTGAGCATTTCGTCTTGGGCGTTGCAGGAAGGCCATTTGCTCTCCGAAGCCGTGTCATTTTCTCGTTCATGGTGGCTGGTGGCATTGCCTAAATGGGATAACAGAGGATGTTCCTTGCAGCGTGATGTGGGCCGTGGATACAGGGGAAGGAGGACAGACCCACATGCAGGCTGCCAAAACGCACCCAGCATCACCCATCGCCCCCACTTTCCATTGCAGGCAACAAGAACTGGCAGTAGCAAAGAACAAGAACAGCAGAAGGACCAGGTAAGCACAGTCAATTCAGCTGGGAACAGGAAAAGGGAGCATGGAACAAACCTCCCATGAAACAGCCAAGGAAAAAAACAATTATTTTAAATAATAATAAAAATTAAGGGCAGAGATTCATTCATTTATAAACACAACTATACAACAAGGCTCCTGCAATTCCTTGGGATGATACCCAGTAGGACTGGAAGGGACTAATACAAAAACAAGGTACTCCTAATCCAAGACCAGCGTGTTCTCACAGATTCGTCCCTGAAGTAAACTAGAAGCACTAGCTAATGCCAAAGCGTTTGCTTTGGGTCCAGCCATGAGGCTGACAGGGCCTGGCGTGGAGCAGCAGCTCTCAAATGACAAACCTCCTACTCTTTCCCTGGACACTGGAACAAGGGACAGGGACACAGCAGCCACCCGGCTCCTTGATTGCACCAGCTCAGAAGATCCCTCCTAAATTTAACTCCTCTGCACTCAGGAGGGGTTACCTGCCTTCGCTCCTTGTTCATGGGGGCACGAATCTTTTTAACTTCGTCCCCCTAATTCCTGTTTTCTGCTCTTCCCAGGTTGGTGTAGGCTCAATGACATCTCCACTTTCTGTTCTTGCCTTTACATGAGGAACGCTGCACGCAAACTCCCACGCAGAACAGCACTCGGGTTGTGTAACCGACACAGAAACAGGACAGTTCAAAAAAAGAAAACCAGAAAGAAGTTCCCTTTTCTCCACAGCAGCAGTTTCACTGCCTGATGTCAACTCTGTTACCAGCCTACCCCAAGCAGGCTTAACTCCTAACGTGTGCCATGCAGCTTCCATTAACCTGGAGCACCACAGCACTCCACCCCTGCGTCTGCCTGCACTTATCTGAGGTTTGAGTAACCTTTGTCAGGATGACAAAGCACTTGTTTTCTTACTGCTGCAGCAAGCCTGTGACAAAGCACTCTCCTCCATATTTAATAACCGTTCTGGCAAAATTCATCGTTAAAGGAAAAGATCAGCCACCTACATGCATGTCTGCATGAAGCAAGAGCAGAGCAGGGCTCTCTCAGCAGAAGCTGGTAGCTAATGAACAGGAATTCCTCCCGTGCCGACAGCTTGACACCTGCCCTCGGCGCAACCTGGGGGCAGGATCCCTTCTCGCCTGCCCCACCTTGGTGGGGATCAAGTTGCCCCTCTCACAGCTGCTCCCTTTCCACCCAAACCTGTGCACAGCTACAGTTACAGGTTGTACCAAAGTCTTCCTAGCTGGCAGCTTGGCTCCACTTGCCCAAATAACCCTCCTGGTTGTGCAGTCACAGATAAGCCATGCTCCACCATCCAGAGAGTCACACACTGATGTCAGGCTTATAACCTTCCTGCACACATCCCTTTTCTCCCATCCCGCTATCCTGGGGTGGCTGTGCAGCGCTCACTGCTTCCATTGGTACCACTCTCTCCAGCACCTCAACCAACAAGGTCCCGAGTTTTCTGTAGCAGTGATAACTGTTTGCTCTTTCCTTTTGCTCTCCATAACTACTCAACAAATTAATTTGTCCCCTTCCCTGCAAGTTGAGGTAGCCACAGAAAATGACATCACCCCACAAAGCCAGGTGCCACCAGCAGCCCTTTTGCAGAGAGGCACGTGCCAGCACCAAGGCAGAAAACAGTTGTGGGCAGATGGCAGTTTCCCTGCTGCTTCTACTCCAAATTCAACTCCTTTCATGCATCTTCCCGTCTCCATCTGTTCCTGCCTGAGCCTGGGGTCTCGCGGCCAAACTTGCACAGCATCATGGTGGGGTGGACAGCGGCCACACGGCCTTCCCCACAGCACTGAGGCTCTCTGCACAGATAAGTTCATAGGAAACAGATGTGGGAGAATGGTTAAACTCAGAAAAACAAGGGGGGAAAGAAAGATAGAGTGACAAAACAGTAGTGAATTCCCTGTGTCAGCACTCTGCGAGACGGCCCGGCTGCGGGGCGGAGGGGGCAGCGACCTTACAGCTCCCGCGCACCCGCCTTAAACAGCCTGCCAGCCTCAAGACAGAGACATCAACACTGAAAATTGGAACAGAAATTATTTTTCATGTCCCAAGCACATACAGTTGCACCACAGCCCCAAGGAGCTCAGCTGGCAGATGCCTGCATACCATGGAGCCTCCAAGAGCTGAGGTGAAGGGCAGGAGCTGACGGGACTCGGCTTTGGAAGTGGCGCTTGCAGGAAGCTCAGCCTCCTCCAAAGATCACACGAGGTGGCCGAGGAAGCTGGGGATGAGGTGCCAAATGTTGGCGCCTGCCTGCACCAGCTGTCTTGTTTGCATCTGCTCCAACCGGGGTGGGCCGGGCGATAGCAGTGTGGAAATAAAAATTGTTTGTGAAAATAGCAGCAGCCCCCAAAAGCAACAGGAGGGGATTCGCTGAAACGCGATGGACGCGACTCCAGCTGCCCTCAGTGCCACGTCACCTTGCGATCCGTGCAGAGCCACCACCGAGCGTGGCCGGACACCAAGGGGCCACAGGGTCCCCAGAGAGCATCCGGGAGTAGCAGGCAGGTGGCTCGTCTGCGTGGACATCGTCCCCAAATCCTCCTGCCAAGTCCCTTCGTGCGCCAGCCTGACTGGTCCCACCCGCAGGAGGTGCCATGCAGACGAGCAGCTCATTCGCTGCCATCTCATCTCACCACCAAGGCAGAGGAAGCCACGAGCCGTCAGCAGCGACTACAAGAACATACTGCTTTTTCCCCCGCTGCTCCCACCACCCACAGCAGGATTTCTGCTGCCCAATTAGTAGCTCAAGCTGCTATTTAAAGAAGGAGGGAGGCAAGGTGAGAGGCAGGCTGCCTCGCTAATCACGGGAGTCATGCTCATCACTGGGATTTGTTCTGGCTCTTACCAGAGCATTTAAAGCCATTCTTTCTCCCAAATTAAGTGCCACAGGTTTCGTCAGAGGGTCAATCATTAACTGCTCTTTGCTGACCTCCCTCATCCTGTACTACAGGAAGGAGTCTGGCTTTTTACAGCAGCCACTGCCATCTCAGACAGCAGAGGCAAGTTTCTCTTTCATCTTGCTTCTTAGATAAGGCTAAGGAGGCAGGCAAGCCGCTCTGGCACTAGCTCTGCAGGGGACACAGCCTGTGTGGCCTCACCCTCCTCTCCTGAAAGAGCTCGCAAAAACCAAAGTGAAAGGCACGTGGAGATAAGTGGCCATGTAAGACTGGGATTTCTTTTCAGGACAGTGTCACTTTTGGGAACCAGATGCACAGCCCTTCTTGCTTGGTGTCATTGCAAGTGCAGTTAATTCAGGTCTCCCCCTGCCCAGCCCTCCACTTGCACCTCCAGGACAGCCTCACCAAGAGGCCCTGAGACAGGAGACTTACATCTGGGACTGCCTAAGGGAGGGACAATCTCATATTAATCAAATTCCCCTTTTCTCCCCAAGTAAAGCTTCACTTTGCAGCATTTCTCACAACACGTGGTGCTCCGACACTGGGGCAGCTGCAAACCAGCGCACTGCGCTTCCTGTAGACATTGAACATTTGCCAGCTTTACACTTTTCCTGTTTACAAGGTTGCACGTGCAGCCTCCCCACGAGCTGTCATCACATCTCACCAGCTTGTAAGGGACCTTCAGGCTGCAAGTCACCCACCACAGACCCCCTGGTTTTATCTCAAATTTAACAAACACAGGAGCTTGGCCATGAGCAGCACCTTCTTCCTACGCCTGCCACTAAAACACACTATCTCATAGCAACCAAGTTCTCTTATCTTTGGGGTTTTTTTTTTTTGCAGCTCTGTCTTAAGGGAAGGCCCTCTGTGTCCTTATCTGTGCTCTTTGTGAACGTATTACCAAGTTTGAGAACTTTTTACCATATATCAGGGAGCTCAAGGCTTAGGCCTTTCCAACGCATGCAGCATCACTGCAGCGCGAGGCCCTGAGCAGATTGAGCTTCCCAGGAGCTGATAAGGCCACGATCCTGATAAAGTCTGTGGAATCAGCAGTTGCACCAAGCAGAAGATGCCACTTCAAATTGGTTAAAGGGCAATGTGCAGAAAAATTAAAAGGGGAACAAAGTGCCACCATTAGACTCTGCATCAGCAAATTGCAAATGTACCTCCCAGAGCGCGGCCAAATGTGCCGTCCAGCCTGGGACAAGCTAGCCCTCCATTCAAACTCTGGGGCCCAACTGCTTAAAATATGTAGAACAACTTTGACATTGGTTTTTTTTTTTTTAGGTGCTCATCTTTACCTCCATGCAACTGAATTAAGATCAAGCAAATCCCACGTGTTTGCAGTGTGGCCAAGTAAAATCCAACACCAGAGCCAAGGGCAGGCAGGAAAAAGCTGGGAGGCAATAAAAGATGGGTCCCCCATGAATTGCAGCTGCTTTCAGGACAGCTACAAATGTCTTCAGAGAAGAGCTTGCAGAAGGGACAAGGTCTAGTTCTCTTGTCAGAAGGCATCACAATGCGCAGTGCTTTTGCTGACAAAGGGAAAGCCTTGCCAAGAACCTTTGGCTCATTAGGAAGAGACTTTTTTTGCAATACTTGCATGCAAACAGCAGCATTAGGAACAACAAGTGCCCAAAGGCGACTGGTCATGGTTTCTTCATTTCTACCAACTTTACCTCAACCAAGTACCCACTCTCAGCTGTAAGACTCAACATATTATGTTGGGAAAGACAGTGCCAAGCCACCCTAATCCTAGGGAAAGGCTGAACTCAGCTCTGCAGTCAAGCCCTTCAGGGAGCCTGTTGTCCTTGCACCAAGCCATGGTTCCTCCCTCCCAAGTGACCAATATTGCTACTGCAAGGACAGAAAGAAAGCGTGAGCAAGCATAGGTGAAGGAGGGAGCCAGCAGAACCAGCCCCTGCTGCTCATCACAAGCCATCGCTAAGTTCAACATTTATGGTCAGATATTTGAGGACAATAAGAACATTTAACAAGATTTTTTTTTTTTTTTCTCTGTGCTTAAGATCTTCTGCCTCCACATGCAGGTTGGTCACCAGAGGAAGAAGCCTCCCTCAGGGCAGTAATTCCATCCCAATCCAAACATTTACATCTTCCTCTGCGGTATGTGGCACTCCCATAAGGAGATCCAGACAGACCACATATTGGCAAACACAAGCAGGAAGTTGAGACAAATCCCACTGGTTTTAGGTAAAGGCTTCATGAACTGAAAGGAATCAGAACAAGCAGCATGGGGTGAGCCAAAGTGCAGCAGGGCTCTTAGCCACAGGGTCCTGCTCACAAAGCAGGTAGGAAACCACTTTTCAGAGGCAGTCAGCATTTGCTTATCAGCTCTCACATGTTTTATCTTGGGGGCAGAAAGCCTCCACCTGCTGCATTTAGTGAGATCTCCCACATAGGCCTGTGACAAAGCTGCTGCAGCTTGACAAGAGCAGAGCAGCCTTGGCCACAAGTCCTAAATGCTCTCCAGCTGAAAAATCAGTCTGGAGCAGCACTGGAGACATAGAATATTGGCAATTGGAAGAGCCACACTATGAGCAGAGATAGGAAGGAAGCAGCAGCCAAGCTATAGCAGACAGAAAAAGTCAAAAAAAAAGAGAAAAGTCTGTTAGCTGGGTGCAGCAGCCCTGGCTCAACAGAGGCAGCCACCCACAACACACAGAAGAAAGGTCTGTAGCAAGCAGGAGATAAATAAGCAACTGCTGCTGGCTTAGCAGAAAAAGAGAGTTAACTACCATCACAAGTATTCAGCATCAGCTATTGCCCGGACTTTGCCTCCTCACATCTTGGACTTTTCAACTTCTCAGCCCTGATCCACTCACTGCTCTGGGGTCCAGGCAGTCACTTCAGCTGTTTTTTGTCCCCCACCTTCCATACCCACTCATCTGCTATCACACATCTCTGGACAGAGCCCAAACACCCAGCTCCTGCCTCCCTTTGCTCTGCTATTCCCTCCTCTGCTAGATCACAGCTCTCCAACAGGCAGCACGCACAAACCCTCCCATCACCAAAGCACTTTCCAAGCCCATCCTGCACCTTTACTCCTCATGCCCTTTTAACCTCACTGCCCCTCATGTGGGCACCCTCTAGCCCACACCTCCCTCCATGCACAGGCTGGGGGGATCTACATCCACCTACACACTGTTTTTTCCTGCATTGCCCTCCCCACACTACAGGACTGCATATGCAGCACTGCAGGGAAGGAGACCATACAGATTTTCCTCTTGCTGGTAAAGACCACAGATACCAGAAAACTTGACAGAGAAGCTCTCATCCACACTCTTCTTTCCTACTATAGAAAGGGTCCTCCATAGTTCTTCCATAGGCTTAGGACTCCCAAAAGCATCAGGCTGCATCTGCCTTCCCATGCAAAGACCAGCCAGGCCTCCACAAGGCAGGAACAATCCATTGCTCAGCCTAACCTTTAAGGCTTCCTTTCCACTCACTCTGCAAAGCAGCAGCAAGCACAGGTGTGTCCATCTAAAGGATGCCACTATTTTTGGCAAGAAGTCCTACACCAGGAGCTCAGCACTGTTCTAGACACCTTTGAACCACTCTGAGGCAGGAAACCATCCAAGCAAACCTTTGCAGCAACCTATTCCCACAGCCAGCCCCTCCGAGCAGCCTCACCTGACCCGTAGCACAGGTAGGAGTAAAACCCTTCTGCTTTCAGCATGATGAGCAGCGACCCCCAGCCCAGCAGGACAGCAGAGAAGAGCAGGTTCTCGATGATGGCCGTGAACGCCATCCACCAGCGCCGGCGATGAGCGGTGGCGAGCGTGGGGGCCATGGCTGCAGGGCAGACTGCTCCGGCCAAGCCTCAACCTGCACGGACAGCAATAACACCCAGAGTTATCAGATAGAGCACGGGCTGCTCAGAGCACAGAAAAAGCAGGATTTTAAGAGACTACCCAAACACAAAAGGAGCAAGGCCACCTGCCGAATAAAGAGCACTCAGGTGTAAAACTTATTCTTGCAGTTAACCCCAGGTGCCAAGTTACCAGGCAGGACGGGGGGGCAGAGTGCCCTTGTCCCAGCCCCTCGGAGCTCCAAGGAGCATTCAAGGTCTCCGTTCCACCTTTCGAGCAACAGGTATGAAAACACAGCACACTGCAGCTGCCCGGACCCGCTGCCCACCACCTGCACAAGGCAGGGGGGCTGCTCTGCACCGAGATGTCCCCCCTACCCAATGGGGCAGCGACTCACAGCATTGGGCCTTGCTCTGCAAGGTTGGCTGCACAGTGCCACTCACATCATTTATCCCATAAAGTGCCCAGAAAGGAGCCTTTTCACTATCCCCCCCCGCTGAATCCCTCCCCTCCCGCTGCACGGCTGGATGCGCGAGCCCAGGACGGGCCACGTGCCGCTCCATCCGCTCAGCACGCTGGCATCCCGCAGGCGCTGCAGCTGGATTAACTGTCTCCAGCTCCACCTGTCCCCGGAGCAGCCGCAGGGCGGCTTTGCCAAGGGGCTGCTGCAGGGAGCTCCGGGAGGCAGGGAGCTATTTGGGACAAGCAGCAAGCCCAGGGTGGGTGCTATGGGGGGAAGGAGGTCAGATGGATGGATGCCCAGCCCCTACGGAGCCTTTCTGTGGGGCAGGGACCTGGCTCTGGGCAGCTCTGGGAGTGGCCTGGCCCAGCTCATGGTGACAGGGGACACAAGAAG
>VZSV01000203.1:299819-312456 GCA_013398735.1 Nothocercus julius | reverse complement strand
GCTCCGCACAGCGGCGGCTCTAGAAAAGAGGTTTATTGAGGCACACGGGGGTACAGCGAGGGACGCGGCGCGGGGACAGCGGGCGCGGGGGCTGTTGAATATCAACAGTACTAAGGGGGGGACACACGGGGCTAAGCGTAGAGGTCCTCGCGGTCGGCCGAGTAGACCTCGCCCTCCTGCAGCAGCGCGAAGTTGAGGAAGTGCGAGGGCCGGTGCACCTCGTGGTAGAACTCCTTGGGGTTGGCGAGCTGCAGCTCGTACTTCATGTTGGGGTCGTGGCGCACACCTGCGACGGGACGGCAGAGCGGCCGTGAGCGCGGCGGCCCCCGCTGCCTTCCCTCTTTCCCTACCACGAATCATCCCCGCGGCCAACTGGTCTAGCCCAACTGTTCCTGCAAGTCATCAAGCTCTGGAGTACCCGGAGCAGGACCTGTTACTGCCTGCAGTGGCCTCCCTGGAGTAGCCTGGATGCAACTTGCACCCCCCCTTAACATTTCTGTTGCTTAACAAAAACATGGACAGTGCAATCCAGAAACATCAGAGCTCTCTCATCCGCTCTCTCCCCCTTCTAAGATTTTGCTTTGCAATGCCTAAAACATTCAGAGCTGACATCCCACTGCAATATCCCAATGCCAATGAGGTAATGAGGGCCTTAGCTTGTCACTCAGAGGTAGGTCAAGCCTTAGGACTTGGTAACAAACTACCCTCAACAGCTTTTTCTTTCTCCCCACTAACCAATACACAGAATGGGCCCATTGCCTGCCTCCTTGTCCGTCACCGGGGGCAGTCCAGCTCACCCATGAAGTTGTAGTTCCAGGACCCTTGCGCTGGAACCATGAAGAAGCCAAGGAAACGATCAGACAGCAGCATCTGCACCCTCTCATAATGGGAAGGCAGGTAGCCCTTGGGGTTGTTCCCTTTGTCCGTATTCTGCCTGCCCCACTCGTAGCCGCTCGGAGTCAATTTGTAGGCTGTCAGCGTGCAGGAGCCTGGGGTAAAACTGGAGAGAAAGAAAACGGAGATGGAGACATCACATTAATTCGGGAAAGAAGAGGGAAGTCAGAAATGAAGAAATGCTCCTTTTTTCACAGATTTGTAGTTTGAGACTTCACTGCATTCTCAAGAGCAGCGCCCTCAAGCCCCTAGTTAGTCTGGGGGGTTCTCCCAGCACTGGGGCAGCCTTGCTGCCTCGTACCTGCAGGTGATGATGATGGTCTTCTCCCCATCCCAGGATGGGTTGTCAGCCATGACTTTGGCGTGGGTGGTGACATCCTGGGGTGAGAGCTGAGGGGACTCGTTTGGTTGGGTGTGAATCCAGCCTAGAGGCTCCATTTCCTGAAATAAAGAAGTGTTATTAGAGAAAAATAAAAGACATTTAATAAAAGACTGCTCCAAGCACGGCACAAAGCACACAGGGACTAGAGCTTCTTTTTCATCTGAGCTCAAGTCAGGCAGAACTGAAGCCAAGCCCATGAAGTCCAACATCCATAACAAAACAAGGGGAGGTCTAAAGCCACAGGTTATCAAGGCGAGCACAGTAGAGCTCTGAGCGTGGGCGCAAGAGACCTTGCCATCTCTCTTCCTGGAGCGGATAACCTGGAGCAGGAGCTGGACTCACCTTGAGATACTCGTGCTGTGGCAGCTGTCCTGGGAGATGCACAGTCTGGTGTGTTCCCCACTGCGGTACCATCACGATGCACCGGATCTCCTTCACTTGGGGGTTATCCGGAGGGCTCACTCCATACAGGTAGCCTGCAATCTAGAAACACAAACTCACACTTTACAAGGCCATAAGAGACCTTCCTCTAAGACTTCCTCATCTTCTCTGACAGTGAGCAGTTGGCACCACAAGCTTTTAGTTCCTGAGGCAAGTTACCTGCCAGCCAGCAGAAACTTGTTAGAGATAGAGAACATCCTGGTCTTAGTTCTAGTAGTGCCTACCCAAGTGAGGAGCCTTCAGGGCCTGACTAGAATTTAAACATGCTCAGCCCTAACACTGGTGTCCACCTCCAGCACAAAACTCTCCACAGAGAGCAGCAAGCTCAGCCCTTACAGAGCACCAAACTCTATAGGCCTCAGGGAGCCGACTGTCCAGGACTGGAATGTGCCCGAGCAGTGTGGAATACAACTGGAAAAGACTCATTGCACAGGCTCACCTGGGCTCGCAGATCGGAGATGCAGATAAATTTCTTCAAAACATTCTTTGGAAGAATGTAAGTATAGCCTGTTTCCTTTATATCGTCTGAGGAAACATAGATGTGGTTTGTTCTCAAGTGGAGGTTGGCAGCAGAAATTGCTCTGTGAAGAGAAGATGACTATTAGAGGGTCCTTCCTTCCTGAGCTCTCTGATCTTTTCTACTGTACAACAGCCCTAAACTGCCTCCCTACCTGACTCGCCACTCAGTCTTGGAGGAGAAAGTTTGGGTTTCATAGTTGCTGGTTGTTGAGGTGATTATTTCGTCCCCGTGTTTGTTAACAGTACGAGTCTGTGTGGCTGTCAGCTGGGATTGCTCCTTGGTTTGCTTTTCAATCTCTGCAATCTGCTGCCTCTGCTGGGATGGGGCAGAGATCTCCATGCCCAGGATAATATCTCGGATCTCTGACTGCGTCAGGGATGCAACGTTCACACTGCAAGAGAAAAATTCACCCAAATCAGCCATTTCAACATAAATTCTGGACTCTTCTCACCAAGGGACAAGCTCAGAAATAAACTCAGGGCAGCAGGAGAAATGAAACCATAGCATTTTAGGCAGAGGAAGGACCAAATCACATGATGTACAGATTAGAAAAGACACAGTGCAGATTATTTTTATCTGCCTTGCTAGAAAGTGGTTAACTTAATAAACAGTTTCCATACAAAGGTGATAGTTCATTGCCAAAGGCCTCTGAAAACCTTCCACTCTCTCTGAGGAGCCCTCTGACCAGCCTTCAGAGCAGAAAGGAGAGGCTGGCAGGATTTTTGCAACAGGTCACTGACTTACTTGTTCTTCTTGCCATAGTCAGCAAGGATCAGATCCTTCAGCTGCACCTCCACCTTGATCCATTCCTCATCCGTCAAGGTTGGCCAAATATGGTGAGGCTCCGTTATGGTGGTCTTGTCTGGTTTCAAAATAACTTTGGCTCTATCATTATTGACATGTAGTGCCCGGAGAATCAGAATCAGACGTGAGAATGCCTTGGAGAGGAATAAAGATGCAGCTGGTCAGCAAAAAGAAAACTTGCATACCATGCCCTAGTACTCCTGTTTCAGCACACCAACACTGCATGAGAAGCCCAAGAGGAATCAATCTGAAGGAAAGCCCAGGCAGATCCAGGTGAAGTGCCAAGAGCAGGGCTTCCTGAGCAAAAACTGGGGAGGGATCTCCAAACCCTCAGCTCTTGTTTCATACATCAGTGGCAAAGTTAAATGCAGACTAGACCTGCTGTCCTTACCGTGTAGGAAGAGATTGTTTTCAGCCAGTCATCATAAAGGTTGAAGAGAACCATCTGTGGTTCAGTAGCCTTCAAGATGAGATCACCAAACTTTTCCACCTTCAGACAGGCCTGGAAGGGCAGCTGCAACTCTGAGCCTTTGATCACAATATTGGGGAAATCCAGCAAGTGCACCTGGAGTTTGAGAAGAAGAATTAATGCACACCTTTTTCAAAACACTGTTCCCTCACAGGAACACAGAGCTGCTCTGCAATCTTCTGAAGATTTTATAGTGCCTGGTAACAGTATCTGCATGGCTACCTCAAGGGGGTCCAACATGCCCTTCCGAGTCACTATGATCTGTTTAGGTTGCTCTTCCACAGGAAGCGAACGAATCAAAGCAGCCACTTCTTCAGCAGTCTTCCACTTAGCCAGCTAAAAGCAAAAAGACAGTGAAGTTAGAAGAACATCTCTACCTTGACAGCAGAGTGTCCATGCCTATGGAATGAGAAAGCCTTAAATGAAATTCTAAAAAACGCAGGAAGAATTTATGGCTTGTTTCACACTACTGACAAGCCCAGTGTCTCCCAGTAACTGATCCCAGAGAACAGCACCTATTCCTGGAGTTCAGTTAGGTCTGCTTGGTTCAGGGCTGGGTGGAGACATGCGGCTGGTTGCAAACCCTGCTATCTCTGAGGCTTCTCATTGCACTGGCTGTAACTCCAGGTGCAATGAGATTTGCTGCAACAATGAGCACAGCACTCAAGCCATGCTGGAAAATGTAGGCTCATTACATGTCAGAGCCTCAAAAACCTTGCAACATCAATGCTTGTATTCATTCACTTTTACATTATATCTCACGCTAATGCTAGTCTGAGCACAGGTTCCATGCAAGATATCCAAGTTCCCAAATTTCTTGAGAGTGTTAAAGACCCTCAGTGCCTTCTGCTCAAGTAAGCATCCCAGCGACCATTCCTAGTTCACCACCCAAGCAGAAGAAGCAGCCAAGCTCTCACCTGCCCGAGACGCTTCTGTCCTGCCCACACAGATGTATGGATGATCTTCAGGAAGAGCTGCCCAGTCCTGGGATTGAAGATGAAAATGGCCCCGTTGATGGGTTTTGTGGTCAAATTCCCTTCAAAAGTCTAAGAAAATAAGCCAAAATGAAAATTAGTGAGATGAATGTATTCCATCTTCCATCCACATACTTCACAACAGCAAACTCACTCTGCACTTTTAGCAGCACCTGGGCTGGAAATGCAAAAAAAAAAAAAAAAAAAAAAAAAAAAAAAACCCACACAAAAAAAACCCACACAAAATTCTGTGTACACTGCACAAATTTTGGTCCACATTGAATCCTAGTTTTCTATGACTCACACCTCCAAAAGCACCCTGGACACAGGATATTTGTCCTTGTCCTTCCTCATCAAGCCACGGGAGGACTCACCTTGTGAATGGTCACTCTGTACACATTAGTGTCATCCACAAACCAGATGATCTGGTTGGAGAAGAGCTCCCCGTAGTTCTGGGAGGACAGGTAGGGTTCTGTGGGCTCAGACGAGTACAGCTGCAGGCCCTTGCGGATTCGCTCTCTCAACACATACAGCGCAGGGTTCGCTTTCATAATTTTGGCCATGGCTTGTTGGATCAGAGGTTTGCTCCCTGGGAACCAGTTCCCATAAGCACTGAGCAGAAAACAAGCAGAAGACCCAGTTGTTGCCATCAACTTCCAGATGAAGAGACAACAGCTACACACAAACATTTTCATGCAGCAGCCAGGTATCCTTCTGCCTACTGAATATGCTACAACTATATGATTTCTCCTGGGGCTTCCTCAGGAGCTGCTCAACTACTGCTTTCCCCTGTGCTTCCTTTCCACAAACATACACATGCTACAGAGTCCCAGAAAAGCTGCACCTTCTCCAAGCAGTTTAGAGGAGACACCTGCTTTCTGGGACATCTCCCTTAACTGCCCAGGGAAGGGCAGCTGTCCCTTAGTGCAGCGGGCCTTCAAAACGTGGCCTATTCTTCAACTGCAGGAATATTCTGGCAGATGTCCTCAGAAAACAAATGATTAACGAGCTGGGAGAACCTAACCATTATTATTGAATGAGCAGGCACTGGGGAACCTGAAAGAGCTGCCTAGATGCTGTATCCCAGTCTAGCTTCTGCCGTCTCACCTCATGCTCCTGCTTGGAATATGAGCCCTATCAGAAACTGCCTGTTCAGAGATGTGCTCAAGACACAGCCACAAACTCCCAGTTAGAGTTAAAACGCAAATGCTGCAGATCCCACCTGTGCAAGTTGTAGGCCAGATCGATGGCAATGAGCACACCCGTGGGAGATGGATAGATACTCATGTTGTCTGTAGTGTAGTCGAGGAACTTGGCTCTCGCATAGCGCTCGATGTCATGAGAATCATAATCTCCCCAGCGCAGCTGGATATCTATCCAGTACTTCTGAGTGGTGGTGCTGTCCATCACATCTCTAAGGAAAAAACGAGCCACAACAATTCCATTTTGCCCCAAACCATCCGTCTGCACTTTAACAGAAAGTAACAAGCCAATGACAGAAGACTGAGCCTGAACACCAAAGCCAGTTGCCACCTGCACACCTTCCTAAAAAGAGATGACGCTGCCCTCTTCCTAGAGCAACTGAATGCAGAAGCTGTTAGAGAGAAACCCTCAGCCTATGGGGCTCAGCTGCAGGGTTAAACAGCAAAGCTAATAACTTCTCTCCTGTGACGGTTGTGTCCGTTGGCAAATGTCTGCTGATAATGCAGATAAACTGAATATAACATAGGCGCAAACCAAGCCACTCCACAGTGGCTTCAGGACAGCAGAAATACTCAGGATGCCTTCCTAGGAGAAGCATTTAGAGCTCCTGAGCTATGACTCAGGAGAAAGGACAACTGCAGGAGGCAAGAGCAGAAAAGGTTCTCTTCACATTTTGCAAAAGACAGTGCTAGGTGGTGCTGCAACCATCTATATGAACAAGCTCTGCAGTCTACCAGCCATGACTCTGTCCTCCTGTGTCCTTAAATCCCACGTGCTAAGAGACAACGGCTCTGGCTCAGCATGACAGGCTCAGCAGCTTTGCAGCAGCAAGATCAAGGACAGAGAAAAGAGAAACACTCACTTGGAATCTGCCAGCAGTGATGGACGTGACACATTCCATTTGTAGGAAGCAAAGAGGAGGATATCTGCACACGAGGAGTTCATCTTGTATGATTTCCTAGGATGGATGGTCTCTTTCTGCACTGTTTCAATCTCCAGAGCATCCAGCTCTTGATCAAACACCTAGAAAGAAGGCAACAATAAGTTATGTTCAGGTAGTCTAGTTAGCTAAAGAAATACATCCTCAACAAAGAGCTAAAACAGGGACCCAGGGAAATCCAGTTTCATCCCCTTCCCTAGCAAATCACTGGAGAGGTTGCTGTCTGGCTACAATCTGAGACAATCTCTACTTCTAGCAGAAGGCTGTTGTTCCACGAGGAGCGTGGCTCCATCACCACAGATGCAGACCTAGCTAACGTGCTGCTCACCTGACACAAGTCCATTACGATGCTCTCGTGGATCTTTTGCCACAAGTGAGCTCGGAAAATCTGAATGAGGGAAATCTTCAGCGTAGGGATCTTGCCATGCATAAAGATGCCTGTCAAATCCAGTTGCACCTGAAACCCAACATACACCTGCAAAGGAAAAGCAGCTATGAGAATATGCAAGAGCACACTTGGTCAAGTTTAGAAAACAGAACCACCCCTGCTATGAAGGTTTAGAACTATGGTTCAGCTGCACGCAGAGTTCTGCTGCAGATCTGCATGATTCAGCAGAAGTTAATACAGGCACAAAACCCAGATCCTTACGTTGGCTCTGTTAATGGTAGGAGACCACCACAGCGTGAATCTTCTGTTTGGAATTTGGTTCAAACCTGATCTCTGGGCATTTGTCAGTTTCTTCCACTTCATGGACTCCTCAAAGCCACTGGCCTTTTCCCTGAAAAGGAGTGACACAATCACATGCACAAGATGCCCCTTGTCACAGCTGTATGCCATATGCCATAAGAGACAGGGAGCACACAAAGTGAGACTGGAAAAATAGGAAAGACTGTTTAAGGCAAAGAAATTGGGCAGGACAAGGATTTGGGCAGAGAAGTCCAATCCCACGTGCCCTCACAACTGAGCAACAGAGAACACAGTCTGGCTCAAGTGAAGCAGCCAAGGACTCCTCCTGGGGCACCCCAAGCTCCAGCTCACACGACAAGGCCAGATCAAGGTTTCTCTTACCAGAAGAGACCCTCCCATGTGGGGAAGTAAGTGCCCTTAAAGAGCGTGTGCTCCAGGATCCCCTCCACTCCACCAAGTGCCTGGATCATATCCGTACGGTAGTTGTTCAGGTTCCAGAGCTTCCCGTCATGGCGCTGGTGTGTCCACCAGAATGGGTTCTGCTTGAGGACCTGCAGAAAACAGGTTACTAGCGACCAAACCAGCTTTGTGTTGGTATCATTTAACTGGGCTGCACTGGCAAGAAAAATCACTGATTTTAGGAAACAAGATGAAGTCAGCTAGTAAGTAAAACGCCTCATGCCCACGGCCCTGAAGGACACGGAACACAGCTTATCCACAAGATGAGTTTTAATCTGTCCTAGTAGACAATTTAGACCAGGTAAAGAGTCTAGGATGAGGGTTTTATCTTTCACTGGCCATCTACACAACCACCACTACAGGTTGTAAGTAAAAGCTTGCACTTTTCGTAAAATTCAAGACTTTGCAGTGTGTGTTCCAGGGTCTTTTTTTCCTCTCTGGAATTGATTTCTTAAGATTCAATTGAGTTAAGAATAGCATTCCCTGAGGCACTGCAATCCATATAGACACTTTTAAAAGGGGCTAGCCACATCTCAAACTGTACGGTTCTCAGCTGCCTCTATTATTCCCAACACATGGCTCCAAGTGCTTCCTGCAGCAGACAGGCAAGGAAAGTGTACCTGCAATAACGCAAGGTGAAGAACACTGAAGGAACAGCTGTTTGAACCTTGCACTCAGCCAGAGAAATTCCCAGTCAATACCTGATACTGTTTGAAGTCAGTCCTGACTCTCCATCCTTTATCGTAAGCTAGGGTGTGTCGGTCCTTCTGGAAAAGGGTGTTAATACGAGGAATCCCCCTGTCCCATGAGTCCTCCAGGTCCTCCAGTGTCAGGCGTCTGAAAAAAATAATAATAGAAGAATAATACCCCATGTGCACTTTATTACCTCGCAGTTTCCCAGCAGTGAATCATGAATGAAAACTGCAGGTGAGACCACAGAAATAATACAGCTTTGGGGCTCTAGCAGGAGAGTTCTAAAATGCCAAGCACCGAGAGGTGACAGAAGAAGTTTGGCCTTATAAGCCCACAGAACTAACCGCAAATGGATTTGATGCTACCTGTTTCTGGCACCCCTGGCATATCATTTGCCCCTCAGACTTGAACTGAGTCAAGTATCTGCTTGCAGTGCCCACACCTCATCCCCAAAATTGAGAGCAGCTTGGCAGGCAGCCTCCTATGATGGACCCGACTGAGTCTCCAGAACCTGGACACAGTGCAAATCTTCTCACCCCCGCCTGGGTGTCAGATCACACCACAGATCTGGCCGCACATGGAAATGTACCTGTTCTGGGCTATAGCCTCTTGTCTCTTGAGGGCATACTCTGCCCAAACTCTCTGGGAGTCAATGAATTCACTCTCCCATGGCTGAATGTAACGATACAAGTTTGGGATCAGCTGGTCCTCCTCATGACTCATTCCGGAGCGGAAGTGAGTGATGCCAACATCTGTCTGCTTGGACCACCTGGAGCAGAGACATAAAAAGGAGTAGGAGTGATAGGGCTTCACAAGTCACACTGTCATCAACTACTGTAAAGGCAACACGAGACAGACACATCTTGTCTCTAGGACAAGGCATGAGGTTTAGCATTCTCAGTTATTTTTATGGGGAAGAATGTAAAACAGAACATCCAGCACAACTCACCTCAAGTCAGACTGTGGAATGAGAACATGGCCCATGGAGAGCATGCCCAGCCCTCCTAGCTCTTTAGGAGTGTAAAACACCACGGGTGGGAAACGGCTGGGCATTTTGGAATTCAGACCAATTTTAATCCGAGTCTGGATTTTATTCTCACACTTCACCAGTAAATCAAGCAACTCCTGAGTATTTACAACAGCTTCCCGGAAATATGTCATCAAGCCAATCAGGGCTGTATTCCATTTATTGACAATCTAGAAAGGAAAGCAAGTGATCAGTCCTCAGCCTGTTCTCCCAGTGCCTGGGAAAAAAGCTCTGCCACACATCTTCCTCCCACCTTACCTTAGTGAAGGTTGTGGAGCCAGATGCCATGAGGATCTGCCTCACTCTGTTGTGAAACCTCTGCATAGACTCGTCATCCACGCGCAGGAAGCACTGAGCTGTGCGCTCCTTGGTGACCTACAAGAGCAAAGGGCAATCTGTTCTTTCCGGGGAGCTTTCTCCCCAACAGAGGCAAGAAGCTGAGCTCCCACAGTCACATGTTTAGGAAATGTGCAAAGTGCAAGGGCTGAACTAGACTTTCAGGTCACCCTTCATCCCTAGCCAAGCAATTTGCACTCATCCCAGGAAGTGAAAAAATTACCTAGTTAACATCCACTCTTCCTGCCAACAGTCCTAGTCACACAGCTGGCAAATACATAATGCTGCACCCTTCAGAGACTCACAGAATTGTTGAGGTTGGAAGGACCTCTAGAGATCATCTAGTCCAAGCCCCCTGCTCAAGAAGGGACACCTAGAGCATGTGGCACAGGGTCACATTCAGGCAGGTTTTGAAGATCTCAAAAGATGGGAGCCTCCACAACCTCTCTGGGCAGCCTGTTCTAGGGCTCTGTCATCCACACAGTAAAGAAGTTCTTCCTCATATGGATATGAAACTTCCTTCCCCCTCCCCCTGGAAGCAGGAATAAGCTCTGCTTTAAAGCCAGGCACAGCAGGACTGTACTCCCACCCTGCCAACTTCACGCTACCTCGTTCTGCAGGTTCCACACCCCATCCTTGTGAGTGAACTCCTCATAGCTGGTGCGGCACTTGGGCAAGATGCGGCATTCAAACCCACACATGTTGAACAGCAAGTTGGGGTTATCTTTGCTGTAAACGGATACGAAGCTGTTCTCCCACTGCACTGTGGTGACTGAGCGAGGCAAGCGGTTCTTGATATCCCAGAACACAGCACGACCACTGAAAAGACAGACATACAAACATAGTGAGGTGAGACAGTCTCCTACTGAAGTGATGCACAAACTGCACAGCTTTTTCAATGCTTTCCTAGCAATATACAGTCTCCCAGAACCATGAACCCCTACCAGAACTACAGCAGAGACCCCTTAACTCATCTCATCGCTGTTCCTTGAGCACTTGCCTATCACAGGCTCTAGCACTTCTTTATCGTAACTGATCTTATTCCACCATTTGTTTCTCTGTGCGGCACTTACAGGTTCACATCGTGCTTCATGAGGCGCATTCGAGCATCCCGCGGCCAGCATTTCTTGTTATTGTAGCCTACAATGTTCTCATTGTTGGGATCTGGATGCTCTGTCAGGTAGCGCTGGATCAAATCTCTTGCCTCATCTGCAGTAAACCTGGAAATTCATAGAAAAGGATCTGGAATTACATGACAAATTCCCCAGAACACCAGCCAGCCCAGATATAGGTAAGGAGCCTACTTATGGAGAGCTATTGGCCGTAGAGCATTTGGAGGGAACTGTCCAATTCCTGAATCTTCCCCAAAAAAGGAGACTTCACCACGACTACACCACAACTATCTGTGGTATCTTGGCATAAACAGACATAAAATTCTATGTCTGCTTGCTAAGAAGCAAGAAAAGGCTTATTTATCAGTAGAAAAATCTGTAACAAATCTGAATGTTGCTGTTACTGCTTTTCTACTGCTCCAGTGGCTGGAAAAAAAAAAAAATCTCACAAAACAAAACTCTCTCCTCTCTTAATACAATGAACTAGGAAAGCAAGAGGCAGCATCTGGACACCCAGGTGCTCTCAAAAGTCTGTCACTTCTGATCTTTCTTAGAAGATGGGGAAATAAAGTATGGAAGAGAAGCACGTTCATGTCCCTGAAGTAGGTAGCCTTTTCAGAGCATTTGCTACAAGACATCAGAGCAAAATTTCAGCAGAAGGAGAGGATGCCAGAGAGCTCTCACCTGAAGAAGATGTGAATACGGTCAATATATCTGCAGAAGAGGCGAATAGGATGAGCCACCTCAGTAGCAATGTCTTGGAAGCTCAGGAAGTCATTTGGCATCTGGGGAGGCCCTGCCATTTCACTGGCACGGTGCAGACCCAGCACCAGCAGGTCCATCACCAGCCCATAATACTGGACGATGAAAGAAGCAAACTGCAGCCCACGAATAATCCCATAGGAGTTGGTGTGATTCATGTCCTGAGGAAGTGAAGGGGAAATGTGAGAACCCGACTGTCAAAGCCCCACCAGACACCTTTTACCTGATCAGCTGCTCTCCATCACCCAAAGGTATTTATTATTCCCTAATCACTTCTTTCTCTGACAAGTCTTAGGGGCCCTCCTATCACACGGATCCCAAATCTCTCCATTTTACAATCCAGCACATCCCCTTTCCAGACCAGAAACATCACCTTGTAGTTGATCACCACGTTGTTCTTGGCTGTCATGTAGTCAGCAATGTTGTGATCAACAATGAGACGCAAGAGCCTGTTGAGCAGCGTCAGATCAATCTTCTCGTACATCTTCTCAAATCGAGATTCCAGCATCACATTGCATTCACCTTCACTGGTTTCCCAAACATCTTGCAGATTATTAATCCCTGAAGAGACAAACAAGTCTGTTATCTGAAACAATACCACAGTATAGCAGTGCCTTTCTGTGCATAGAAAGTCAACATGTTTGCTCCGAATTTCTGCCTTTTTTGGCCTCTAGTGCTTCCCACCCATCCAGAGATGGGAACAAATATATGTAATCAACTGCAAATGCTATGGAAGATCTTCTCCAGTACATGCATATATAAATGCTAACATACCAAATAAACCTCTAAGCGTGATGGCCATATAACCGACTGCAATGCTGCAAATGTGAAAACTCAAGTCCCAGGAAGAACTCCAGGGGTCCCAGGAAGAACTCCAGGGGTCCCAGGAAGAACTCCAGGGGTCCCAGGAAGAACTCCAGGGGTCCCAGGAAG